>JAAAWM010009786.1:0-28284 GCA_036873465.1 Thinopyrum obtusiflorum
CAGTCCCATGCTCAAACCAAATCAAAATAATTGCAAACAAAACTCCCCCAGGACTGTTGTTAGCTGGAGGCACCCATTGTTTTGGGCAAGCCATGGATTGATGCTTGTTGGTGGTGGGGGAGTATAAACTATAACATTCTGCTTGGGAACCGCCTATAATGTGTGTAGCATGGAAGATATCGAGATCTCTCGGTTGTTATGTTGACAATGAAATTATGCCGCTCAAAATATTATTCATCTCTATTTCAAAATCGAGCTCTGGCACCTCTACAAATCCTTGCTTCCCTCTACGAAGGGCCTATCTATTTACTTTTATGTTGAGTCATCACCCTCTTATTAAAAAGCACCAGTTGGAGAGCAGCACTATCATTTGCATCCATTACTATTAATTCACTTTGAGTATGACTATGACTGGATCTCTTTTACCATGAATTAGAATGTTTAGTCAGTCCTTGATCTTCAGAGGTGCTCTGCATTTATGTTTTGCGGTCTCAGAAAGGGCTAGCGAGATACCATCTTGTTATATCATATTATGATTGTTCTGAGGAAGTGTTGTCATCCGAGATTTATTATTATTGCTCGCTAGTTGATTATGCCATTGATATGAGTAAACATGAGACCTAAGTGTTATTGTGAATATGGTTAGTTCATAATCTTTGCTGAAAACTTGAATGCTGGCTTTGCATATTTACAACAACAAGAGCAAACAGAGTTTGTAAAAGTTTTTCTTTATCACTTTCAGTTTGTCAACTGAATTGCATCAGGACAAGCAAAGGTTTAAGCTTGGGTGAGTTGATACGTCTCCATCGTATCTACTTTTCCAAATGCTTTTGCCCTTGTTTTGGACTCTAACTTGCATGATTTGAATGGAACTAACCCGGACTGACGATGTTTTCAGCAGAATTGCCATGGTGTTATTTTTGTGCAGAAATAAAAGTTCTCGGAATGACCTGAAACTTCACGGAGAATATTTTTGGAATATATAAAAAATACTGGCGAAAAAATCAAGGCCAGGGGGCCCACACCCTGTCCACGAGGGTGGGGGGCGCGCCTACCCCCTGGGTGCGCCCCCTGCCTCATGGGCCCCCTGGTGCTCCACCGACCTCAACTCCAACTCTATATATTCACGTTCGGGGAGAAAAAATCAGGGAGAAGGATTCATCACGTTTTATGATACGGAGCCGCCGCCAAGCCCTAAACTCTCTCGGAGGGCTGATCTGGAGTCCGTTCGGGGCTCCGGAGAGGGGAATCCATCACCAGGGGGGGGGGGGGGGGGGGGGGGGGGGGGGGGGGGGGGGGGGGGGGGGGGGGGGGGGGGGGGGGGGGGGGGGGGGGGGGGGGGGGGGGGGGGGGGGGGGGGGGGGGGGGGGGGGGGGGGGGGGGGGGGGGGGGGGGGGGGGGGGGGGGGGGGGGGGGGGGGGGGGGGGGGGGGGGGGGGGGGGGGGGGGGGGGGGGGGGGGGGGGGGGGGGGGGGGGGGGGGGGGGGGGGGGGGGGGGGGGGGGGGGGGGGGGGGGGGGGGGGGGGGGGGGGGGGGGGGGGGGGGGGGGGGGGGGGGGGGGGGGGGGGGGGGGGGGGGGGGGGGGGGGGGGGGGGGGGGGGGGGGGGGGGGGGGGGGGGGGGGGGGGGGGGGGGGGGGGGGGGGGGGGGGGGGGGGGGGGGGGGGGGGGGGGGGGGGGGGGGGGGGGGGGGGGGGGGGGGGGGGGGGGGGGGGGGGGGGGGGGGGGGGGGGGGGGGGGGGGGGGGGGGGGGGGGGGGGGGGGGGGGGGGGGGGGGGGGGGGGGGGGGGGGGGGGGGGGGGGGGGGGGGGGGGGGGGGGGGGGGGGGGGGGGGGGGGGGGGGGGGGGGGGGGGGGGGGGGGGGGGGGGGGGGGGGGGGGGGGGGGGGGGGGGGGGGGGGGGGGGGGGGGGGGGGGGGGGGGGGGGGGGGGGGGGGGGGGGGGGGGGGGGGGGGGGGGGGGGGGGGGGGGGGGGGGGGGGGGGGGGGGGGGGGGGGGGGGGGGGGGGGGGGGGGGGGGGGGGGGGGGGGGGGGGGGGGGGGGGGGGGGGGGGGGGGGGGGGGGGGGGGGGGGGGGGGGGGGGGGGGGGGGGGGGGGGGGGGGGGGGGGGGGGGGGGGGGGGGGGGGGGGGGGGGGGGGGGGGGGGGGGGGGGGGGGGGGGGGGGGGGGGGGGGGGGGGGGGGGGGGGGGGGGGGGGGGGGGGGGGGGGGGGGGGGGGGGGGGGGGGGGGGGGGGGGGGGGGGGGGGGGGGGGGGGGGGGGGGGGGGGGGGGGGGGGGGGGGGGGGGGGGGGGGGGGGGGGGGGGGGGGGGGGGGGGGGGGGGGGGGGGGGGGGGGGGGGGGGGGGGGGGGGGGGGGGGGGGGGGGGGGGGGGGGGGGGGGGGGGGGGGGGGGGGGGGGGGGGGGGGGGGGGGGGGGGGGGGGGGGGGGGGGGGGGGGGGGGGGGGGGGGGGGGGGGGGGGGGGGGGGGGGGGGGGGGGGGGGGGGGGGGGGGGGGGGGGGGGGGGGGGGGGGGGGGGGGGGGGGGGGGGGGGGGGGGGGGGGGGGGGGGGGGGGGGGGGGGGGGGGGGGGGGGGGGGGGGGGGGGGGGGGGGGGGGGGGGGGGGGGGGGGGGGGGGGGGGGGGGGGGGGGGGGGGGGGGGGGGGGGGGGGGGGGGGGGGGGGGGGGGGGGGGGGGGGGGGGGGGGGGGGGGGGGGGGGGGGGGGGGGGGGGGGGGGGGGGGGGGGGGGGGGGGGGGGGGGGGGGGGGGGGGGGGGGGGGGGGGGGGGGGGGGGGGGGGGGGGGGGGGGGGGGGGGGGGGGGGGGGGGGGGGGGGGGGGGGGGGGGGGGGGGGGGGGGGGGGGGGGGGGGGGGGGGGGGGGGGGGGGGGGGGGGGGGGGGGGGGGGGGGGGGGGGGGGGGGGGGGGGGGGGGGGGGGGGGGGGGGGGGGGGGGGGGGGGGGGGGGGGGGGGGGGGGGGGGGGGGGGGGGGGGGGGGGGGGGGGGGGGGGGGGGGGGGGGGGGGGGGGGGGGGGGGGGGGGGGGGGGGGGGGGGGGGGGGGGGGGGGGGGGGGGGGGGGGGGGGGGGGGGGGGGGGGGGGGGGGGGGGGGGGGGGGGGGGGGGGGGGGGGGGGGGGGGGGGGGGGGGGGGGGGGGGGGGGGGGGGGGGGGGGGGGGGGGGGGGGGGGGGGGGGGGGGGGGGGGGGGGGGGGGGGGGGGGGGGGGGGGGGGGGGGGGGGGGGGGGGGGGGGGGGGGGGGGGGGGGGGGGGGGGGGGGGGGGGGGGGGGGGGTTGATCCATGGGCATAGACCAACTTAGGCCAAAAGCCTAAGCTTGGGGGAGTATGTATTTCTCACCGACATTACATTCATATTCACACACTCATGCTAGTTGTCGGTGCTCATACCTTTTCACTGTAATATCCATGCTAGTTTATTTTATTTTTCTCGCTTTCTTCTTGTGTGTTTGATAAACCTTAAGAAAAACAAAAAAAGTTAGTTGTAGCTCTTAGCTAGTTTACTTTCCTTGCTTGTAGTAGTAATAATTAAAAGAAAACCCAAAAAGATTTCTTGTTCTTCTTTTGCTTGTTGGGAGCTTTCCCGTGTAAATAGTTTTATTTCTTTTCTTTTCTTTGGGGGTCGATAGGAGAAGACCATAATGAAAATGTTGAAGTGCCTCTTATATGCATTATTGTTGACTTAACAAAGAGCCCATATTACCTTGTCTTCTCCTTTGTATCAGATGCTTGTAGATTCCAGCTTAGTCCAATGCACGTGCACTATTATTATTATTATACACATCGTTCGGTCGTGCAAGTGAAAGGCAATAATGACGATATATGATGGACTGATTGAGATGAGAGAAGTTGGTATGAACTCGACCTCTCTTGTTTCTGTAAATATGATTAGTTCATCGTTCCTGATTCAGCCTATTATGAATAAACATGTTTGTAATGACAATTAGAGATTATAGTTGCTTATGCCATGCTTGATTAGCTAGGAGCTTATAATGGTTTACCTTGCGTGCCAACATGCTATTAAAATGGTTGTGATGTGGTATGATAGGGTGGTATCCTCCTTTGAATGATTCGAGTGACTTGACTTGGCACATGTTCGCGCATGTAGTTGAAACAAAATCAACATAGCCTTCACGATATTTATGTTCATGGTGGATTATATCCTACTCATGCTTGCACTCAATGTTTATTAATTCTAATGCATGTTCATGACTGTTGTCGCTCTCTAGTTGGTCGCTTCCCAGTCTTTTTCTAGCCTTCACTTGTACTAAGCGGGAATACTGCTTGTGCATCCACTTCCATAAACCCCAAAGTTATTCCATATGAGTCCACCATACCTTCCTATATGCGGTATCTACCTGCCGTTCCAAGTAAATTTGTATGTGCCAAACTCTAAACCTTCAAATGAAATTCTGTTTTGCATGCTCTAATAGCTTGATGTCTACTACGCAACCTTCTTCTTGTAGACGTTGTTGGGCCTCCAAGTGCAGAGGTTTGTAGGACAGTAGCAAATTTCCCTCAAGTGGATGACCTAAGGTTTATCAATCCGTGGGAGGCGTAGGATGAAGATGGTCTCTCTCAAACAACCCTGCAACCAAATATCAAAGAGTCTTTTGTGTCCCCAACACACCCAATACAATGGTAAATTGTATAGGGGGGGGGGGGGGGGGGGGGGGGGGGGGGGGGGGGGGGGGGGGGGGGGGGGGGGGGGGGGGGGGGGGGGGGGGGGGGGGGGGGGGGGGGGGGGGGGGGGGGGGGGGGGGGGGGGGGGGGGGGGGGGGGGGGGGGGGGGGGGGGGGGGGGGGGGGGGGGGGGGGGGGGGGGGGGGGGGGGGGGGGGGGGGGGGGGGGGGGGGGGGGGGGGGGGGGGGGGGGGGGGGGGGGGGGGGGGGGGGGGGGGGGGGGGGGGGGGGGGGGGGGGGGGGGGGGGGGGGGGGGGGGGGGGGGGATTCTTTGCCAGTATTTTTTTTATTATTTCCAAATATAATCTCCGTGGAGTTTCAGGTCATTCCGAGAACTTTTGTTTGTGCACATAAATAACACCATGGCAATTCTGCTGAAAACTGCGTCAGTCCGGGTTAGTTCAATTCAAATCATGCAAGTTAGAGTCCAAAACAAGGGCAAAAGTGTTTGGAAAAGTAGATACGACGGAGAGGTCTCAACTCCCCCAAGCTTAAACCTTTGCTTGTCCTCAAGCAATTCAGTTGACAAACTGAAAGTGATAAAGAAAAACTTTTACAAACTCTGTTTGCTCTTGTTGTTGTAAATATGTAAAGCCAGCATTCAAGTTTTCAGCGAAGATTATGAACTAATCACATTCATAATAACACTTAGGTCTCATGTTTACTCGTATCAATGGCATAATCAACTAGCGAGCAATAATAATAAATCTCGGATGACAACACTTTCTCAAAACAATCATAATATGATATAACAAGATGGTATCTCGCTAGCCCTTTCTGAGACCGCAAAACATAAATGCAGAGCACCTTTAAAGATCAAGGACTGACTAGACATTGTATTTAATGGTGAAAGAGATCCAGTCAAGTCATACTCAATGTAAACTAACAGTAATGAATGCAAATGATAGCAGTGCTCTCCAACTGGTGCTTTTTAATAAAAGGATGATGACTCAACATAAAAGAAAATAGATAGGCCCTTCGCAGAGGGAAGCAGGGATTTGTAGAGGTGACAGAGCTCAGTTTTGAAATAGAGATGAATAATATTTTGAGCGGTATACTTTCATTGTCAACATAACAACCAAGAGATGGCGATATCTTCCATGCTACACATAGTATAGGCGGTTACCAAACAGAATGGTAAAGTTTATACTCCCCCTCCACCAACAAGCATCAATCCATGGCTTTCTCGAAACAATGAGTGCCTCCGACTAACAACAGTCTCGGGGGGAGTTTTGTTTGCAATTATTTTGATTTGATTTGCATAAAGCACGGGACTGGGCATCCCGGTGACCAGCCATTTTCTCATGAATGAGGAGCGGAGTCCACTCCTCTTGAGAATAACCCACCTAACATGGAAGATACGGACAACCCTAGTTTATACATGAGCTATTCGAGCATACAAAACAGAATGTTTATTTGAAGGTTTAGAGTTTGGCACATACAAATTTACTTGGAACGTCAGGTAGATACCGCATATAGGAAGGTATAGTGGACTCATATGGAATAACTTTGGGGTTTATGGGATTGGATGCATAAGCAGTATTCCCGCTTAGTACAGGTGAAGGCTAGAAAAAGACTGGGAAGCGACCGGCTAGAGAGCGACAACATACATGAACATGCATTAAAATTAATCAACACCGAATGCAAGCATGAGTAGGATATAATGCACCATGAACATAAATATCGTAGAGGCTATGTTGATTTTGTTTCAACTACATGCGTGAACATGTGCCAAGTCAAGCCACTCGAATCGTTCAAACGAGGATACCACCCTATCATACCACATCACAACCATTTTAATAGCATGTTGGCGGGGGGGGGGGGGGGGGGGGGGGGGGGGGGGGGGGGGGGGGGGGGGGGGGGGGGGGGGGGGGGGGGGGGGGGGGGGGGGGGGGGGGGGGGGGGGGGGGGGGGGGGGGGGGGGGGGGGGGGGGGGGGGGGGGGGGGGGGGGGGGGGGGGGGGGGGGGGGGGGGGGGGGGGGGGGGGGGGGGGGGGGGGGGGGGGGGGGGGGGGGGGGGGGGGGGGGGGGGGGGGGGGGGGGGGGGGGGGGGGGGGGGGGGGGGGGGGGGGGGGGGGGGGGGGGGGGGGGGGGGGGGGGGGGGGGGGGGGGGGGGGGGGGGGGGGGGGGGGGGGGGGGGGGGGGGGGGGGGGGGGGGGGGGGGGGGGGGGGGGGGGGGGGGGGGGGGGGGGGGGGGGGGGGGGGGGGGGGGGGGGGGGGGGGGGGGGGGGGGGGGGGGGGGGGGGGGGGGGGGGGGGGGGGGGGGGGGGGGGGGGGGGGGGGGGGGGGGGGGGGGGGGGGGGGGGGGGGGGGGGGGGGGGGGGGGGGGGGGGGGGGGGGGGGGGGGGGGGGGGGGGGGGGGGGGGGGGGGGGGGGGGGGGGGGGGGGGGGGGGGGGGGGGGGGGGGGGGGGGGGGGGGGGGGGGGGGGGGGGGGGGGGGGGGGGGGGGGGGGGGGGGGGGGGGGGGGGGGGGGGGGGGGGGGGGGGGGGGGGGGGGGGGGGGGGGGGGGGGGGGGGGGGGGGGGGGGGGGGGGGGGGGGGGGGGGGGGGGGGGGGGGGGGGGGGGGGGGGGGGGGGGGGGGGGGGGGGGGGGGGGGGGGGGGGGGGGGGGGGGGGGGGGGGGGGGGGGGGGGGGGGGGGGGGGGGGGGGGGGGGGGGGGGGGGGGGGGGGGGGGGGGGGGGGGGGGGGGGGGGGGGGGGGGGGGGGGGGGGGGGGGGGGGGGGGGGGGGGGGGGGGGGGGGGGGGGGGGGGGGGGGGGGGGGGGGGGGGGGGGGGGGGGGGGGGGGGGGGGGGGGGGGGGGGGGGGGGGGGGGGGGGGGGGGGGGGGGGGGGGGGGGGGGGGGGGGGGGGGGGGGGGGGGGGGGGGGGGGGGGGGGGGGGGGGGGGGGGGGGGGGGGGGGGGGGGGGGGGGGGGGGGGGGGGGGGGGGGGGGGGGGGGGGGGGGGGGGGGGGGGGGGGGGGGGGGGGGGGGGGGGGGGGGGGGGGGGGGGGGGGGGGGGGGGGGGGGGGGGGGGGGGGGGGGGGGGGGGGGGGGGGGGGGGGGGGGGGGGGGGGGGGGGGGGGGGGGGGGGGGGGGGGGGGGGGGGGGGGGGGGGGGGGGGGGGGGGGGGGGGGGGGGGGGGGGGGGGGGGGGGGGGGGGGGGGGGGGGGGGGGGGGGGGGGGGGGGGGGGGGGGGGGGGGGGGGGGGGGGGGGGGGGGGGGGGGGGGGGGGGGGGGGGGGGGGGGGGGGGGGGGGGGGGGGGGGGGGGGGGGGGGGGGGGGGGGGGGGGGGGGGGGGGGGGGGGGGGGGGGGGGGGGGGGGGGGGGGGGGGGGGGGGGGGGGGGGGGGGGGGGGGGGGGGGGGGGGGGGGGGGGGGGGGGGGGGGGGGGGGGGGGGGGGGGGGGGGGGGGGGGGGGGGGGGGGGGGGGGGGGGGGGGGGGGGGGGGGGGGGGGGGGGGGGGGGGGGGGGGGGGGGGGGGGGGGGGGGGGGGGGGGGGGGGGGGGGGGGGGGGGGGGGGGGGGGGGGGGGGGGGGGGGGGGGGGGGGGGGGGGGGGGGGGGGGGGGGGGGGGGGGGGGGGGGGGGGGGGGGGGGGGGGGGGGGGGGGGGGGGGGGGGGGGGGGGGGGAAAACAAGAGAGGTCGAGTTCATACCAGCTTCTCTCATCTCAATCAGTCCATCTTATATCGTCATTATTGCCTTTCACTTGCACGACCGAACGATGTGAATAATAATAATAGTGCACGTGCATTGGACTAAGATGGAATCTGCTAGCATTCAATAAACAGGAGAAGACAAGACAATATGGCTCTTGGTTAAATCAACAATAATGCATATAAGAGCCACTTCAACAATTTTATTATGGTCTTCTCCTATTGACCCCCAAAGAAAAGAAAAAAAATAAAACTATTTACGCGGGAAAGCTCCCAACAAGCAAAAGAAGAACAGGAAATATTTTTGGGTTTTCTTTTAATTATTACTACTACAGACAAGGAAAGTAACTAACTAAAAGCTACTACTATTTTTTTTGGTTTTCTTAAGGTTTTTCAAACACACAAGAAGAAAGCATAAAAAAAAGAAAAATAAACTAGCATGGATAATACAATGAAAGAGTATGAGCACCGACATCTAGCATGAGCGTGTGAACATAAATGTAATGTCGGTGAGAAATACGTACTCCCCCAAGCTTAGGCTTTTGGCCTAAGTTGGTCTATGGCCACGGCTGGCCAGGTGGATATCCAAAGTTATAGTTGGGGTCGTACTGAGATGCAGCGGCTATTGCATCGTGGGCTGCAGCTTGGAGGGGGGGGGGGGGGGGGGGGGGGGGGGGGGGGGGGGGGGGGGGGGGGGGGGGGGGGGGGGGGGGGGGGGGGGGGGGGGGGGGGGGGGGGGGGGGGGGGGGGGGGGGGGGGGGGGGGGGGGGGGGGGGGGGGGGGGGGGGGGGGGGGGGGGGGGGGGGGGGGGGGGGGGGGGGGGGGGGGGGGGGGGGGGGGGGGGGGGGGGGGGGGGGGGGGGGGGGGGGGGGGGGGGGGGGGGGGGGGGGGGGGGGGGGGGGGGGGGGGGGGGGGGGGGGGGGGGGGGGGGGGGGGGGGGGGGGGGGGGGGGGGGGGGGGGGGGGGGGGGGGGGGGGGGGGGGGGGGGGGGGGGGGGGGGGGGGGGGGGGGGGGGGGGGGGGGGGGGGGGGGGGGGGGGGGGGGGGGGGGGGGGGGGGGGGGGGGGGGGGGGGGGGGGGGGGGGGGGGGGGGGGGGGGGGGGGGGGGGGGGGGGGGGGGGGGGGGGGGGGGGGGGGGGGGGGGGGGGGGGGGGGGGGGGGGGGGGGGGGGGGGGGGGGGGGGGGGGGGGGGGGGGGGGGGGGGGGGGGGGGGGGGGGGGGGGGGGGGGGGGGGGGGGGGGGGGGGGGGGGGGGGGGGGGGGGGGGGGGGGGGGGGGGGGGGGGGGGGGGGGGGGGGGGGGGGGGGGGGGGGGGGGGGGGGGGGGGGGGGGGGGGGGGGGGGGGGGGGGGGGGGGGGGGGGGGGGGGGGGGGGGGGGGGGGGGGGGGGGGGGGGGGGGGGGGGGGGGGGGGGGGGGGGGGGGGGGGGGGGGGGGGGGGGGGGGGGGGGGGGGGGGGGGGGGGGGGGGGGGGGGGGGGGGATTAGTTCATCGTTCCTGATTCAGCCTATTATGAATGAACATGTTTGCAATGAAAATTAGAGATTATAGTTGCTTATGCCATGCTTGATTAGCTAGGAGTTTATAATGGTTTACCTTGCGTGCCAACACGCTATTAAAATGGTTGTGATGTGGTATGATAGGGTGGTATCCTCCTTTGAACGATTCGAGTGGCTTGACTTGGCACATGTTCACACATGTAGTTGAAACAGAATCAACATAGCCTCCACGATATTTATGTTCATGGTGGTTTATATCCTACTCATGCTTGCACTCAATGTTTATTAATTTTAATGCATGTTCATGACTGTTGTCGCTCTCTAGTTGGGGGGGGGGGGGGGGGGGGGGGGGGGGGGGGGGGGGGGGGGGGGGGGGGGGGGGGGGATAGTAATGGATGCAAATGACAGCGGTGCTCTCCAACTGGTGCTTTTTAATAAGAGGGTGATGACTCAACATAAAGGTAAATAGATAGGCCCTTCGCAGAGGGAAGCAGGGATTTGTAGAGGTGCCAGAGCTCGATTTTGACATAGAGATACATAATATTTTGAGTGGTATACTTTCATTGTCAACATAACAACCGAGAGGTCTCGATATCTTCCATGCTACACACATTATAGGCGGTTCCCAAGCAGAATGGTAAAGTTTATACTCCCCCTCCACCAACAAGCATTAATCCATGGCTTGCCCGAAACAACGGGTGCCTCCAACAAACAAAAGTCCCGGGGGAGTTTTGTTTGCAATTATTTTGATTTAATTTGAGCATGGGACGGGGGGGGGGGGGGGGGGGGGGGGGGGGGGGGGGGGGGGGGGGGGGGGGGGGGGGGGGGGGGGGGGGGGGGGGGGGGGGGGGGGGGGGGGGGGGGGGGGGGGGGGGGGGGGGGGGGGGGGGGGGGGGGGGGGGGGGGGGGGGGGGGGGGGGGGGGGGGGGGGGGGGGGGGGGGGGGGGGGGGGGGGGGGGGGGGGGGGGGGGGGGGGGGGGGGGGGGGGGGGGGGGGGGGGGGGGGGGGGGGGGGGGGGGGGGGGGGGGGGGGGGGGGGGGGGGGGGGGGGGGGGGGGGGGGGGGGGGGGGGGGGGGGGGGGGGGGGGGGGGGGGGGGGGGGGGGGGGGGGGGGGGGGGGGGGGGGGGGGGGGGGGGGGGGGGGGGGGGGGGGGGGGGGGGGGGGGGGGGGGGGGGGGGGGGGGGGGGGGGGGGGGGGGGGGGGGGGGGGGGGGGGGGGGGGGGGGGGGGGGGGGGGGGGGGGGGGGGGGGGGGGGGGGGGGGGGGGGGGGGGGGGGGGGGGGGGGGGGGGGGGGGGGGGGGGGGGGGGGGGGGGGGGGGGGGGGGGGGGGGGGGGGGGGGGGGGGGGGGGGGGGGGGGGGGGGGGGGGGGGGGGGGGGGGGGGGGGGGGGGGGGGGGGGGGGGGGGGGGGGGGGGGGGGGGGGGGGGGGGGGGGGGGGGGGGGGGGGGGGGGGGGGGGGGGGGGGGGGGGGGGGGGGGGGGGGGGGGGGGGGGGGGGGGGGGGGGGGGGGGGGGGGGGGGGGGGGGGGGGGGGGGGGGGGGGGGGGGGGGGGGGGGGGGGGGGGGGGGGGGGGGGGGGGGGGGGGGGGGGGGGGGGGGGGGGGGGGGGGGGGGGGGGGGGGGGGGGGGGGGGGGGGGGGGGGGGGGGGGGGGGGGGGGGGGGGGGGGGGGGGGGGGGGGGGGGGGGGGGGGGGGGGGGGGGGGGGGGGGGGGGGGGGGGGGGGGGGGGGGGGGGGGGGGGGGGGGGGGGGGGGGGGGGGGGGGGGGGGGGGGGGGGGGGGGGGGGGGGGGGGGGGGGGGGGGGGGGGGGGGGGGGGGGGGGGGGGGGGGGGGGGGGGGGGGGGGGGGGGGGGGGGGGGGGGGGGGGGGGGGGGGGGGGGGGGGGGGGGGGGGGGGGGGGGGGGGGGGGGGGGGGGGGGGGGGGGGGGGGGGGGGGGGGGGGGGGGGGGGGGGGGGGGGGGGGGGGGGGGGGGGGGGGGGGGGGGGGGGGGGGGGGGGGGGGGGGGGGGGGGGGGGGGGGGGGGGGGGGGGGGGGGGGGGGGGGGGGGGGGGGGGGGGGGGGGGGGGGGGGGGGGGGGGGGGGGGGGGGGGGGGGGGGGGGGGGGGGGGGGGGGGGGGGGGGGGGGGGGGGGGGGGGGGGGGGGGGGGGGGGGGGGGGGGGGGGGGGGGGGGGGGGGGGGGGGGGGGGGGGGGGGGGGGGGGGGGGGGGGGGGGGGGGGGGGGGGGGGGGGGGGGGGGGGGGGGGGGGGGGGGGGGGGGGGGGGGGGGGGGGGGGGGGGGGGGGGGGGGGGGGGGGGGGGGGGGGGGGGGGGGGGGGGGGGGGGGGGGGGGGGGGGGGGGGGGGGGGGGGGGGGGGGGGGGGGGGGGGGGGGGGGGGGGGGGGGGGGGGGGGGGGGGGGGGGGGGGGGGGGGGGGGGGGGGGGGGGGGGGGGGGGGGGGGGGGGGGGGGGGGGGGGGGGGGGGGGGGGGGGGGGGGGGGGGGGGGGGGGGGGGGGGGGGGGGGGGGGGGGGGGGGGGGGGGGGGGGGGGGGGGGGGGGGGGGGGGGGGGGGGGGGGGGGGGGGGGGGGGGGGGGGGGGGGGGGGGGGGGGGGGGGGGGGGGGGGGGGGGGGGGGGGGGGGGGGGGGGGGGGGGGGGGGGGGGGGGGGGGGGGGGGGGGGGGGGGGGGGGGGGGGGGGGGGGGGGGGGGGGGGGGGGGGGGGGGGGGGGGGGGGGGGGGGGGGGGGGGGGGGGGGGGGGGGGGGGGGGGGGGGGGGGGGGGGGGGGGGGGGGGGGGGGGGGGGGGGGGGGGGGGGGGGGGGGGGGGGGGGGGGGGGGGGGGGGGGGGGGGGGGGGGGGGGGGGGGGGGGGGGGGGGGGGGGGGGGGGGGGGGGGGGGGGGGGGGGGGGGGGGGGGGGGGGGGGGGGGGGGGGGGGGGGGGGGGGGGGGGGGGGGGGGGGGGGGGGGGGGGGGGGGGGGGGGGGGGGGGGGGGGGGGGGGGGGGGGGGGGGGGGGGGGGGGGGGGGGGGGGGGGGGGGGGGGGGGGGGGGGGGGGGGGGGGGGGGGGGGGGGGGGGGGGGGGGGGGGGGGGGGGGGGGGGGGGGGGGGGGGGGGGGGGGGGGGGGGGGGGGGGGGGGGGGGGGGGGGGGGGGGGGGGGGGGGGGGGGGGGGGGGGGGGGGGGGGGGGGGGGGGGGGGGGGGGGGGGGGGGGGGGGGGGGGGGGGGGGGGGGGGGGGGGGGGGGGGGGGGGGGGGGGGGGGGGGGGGGGGGGGGGGGGGGGGGGGGGGGGGGGGGGGGGGGGGGGGGGGGGGGGGGGGGGGGGGGGGGGGGGGGGGGGGGAGCCACCCTATTCACTAATGATGAGAAAACTCGCTACTATTATATCCTTAAATTATTTCCGTTCTCATTAAAGGGTGATGCTAAAACATGGTTTAATTCTCTTGATCCTGGTTATGTGTGTAGTCCCCAGGATATGATTTATTACTTCTCTGCTAAATATTTCCCCACTCATAAGAAACAAGCTGCTTTAAGGGAAATATATAATTTTTTGCAAATTGAAGAAGAGAGTCTCCCACAAGCTTGGGGGAGGCTTCTCCAATTACTTAATGCTTTGCCTGATCATCCTCTCAAGAAAAATGAAATACTTGATATCTTTTACAATGGACTAACCGATGCTTCCAGAGACCACCTGGATAGTTGTGCTGGTTGTGTTTTCAGGGAAAGAACTGTTGATCAAGCTGAATTGCAATTGAATAATATGTTGACTAATGAAAATAATTGGACACTTCCTGAACCAACTCCTAAGCCAACTCCGAAGAAAAGGGGTATTCTATTTCTCAGTCCTGAAGATATGCAAGAGGCATAGAAATCTATGAAAGAAAAAGGTATTAAAGCTGATGATGTTAAGAATTTACCGCCTATTGAAGAAATACATGGTCTTGATAACCCGACACAGGTAGTAAAGGTAAATTCTCTCTATAGATTTGATGAAGGTGATATTCCTTGTTATAAGTCTGCTAGCCAATGCCTAGATGAGTTTGATAATTTTATTGTTAAACAAGAAAACTTAAATGCTTATGTTGGTAGACAATTGAAACGCAATGCTTATAGATTGAACACTTGAGTGATTTTATGTCTAGAGTTAAATGTGAACTCAAACTCATTAGTAAACATGCTTCTATGGTTACCACTCAAGTAGAACAAGTGCTTAAAGCTCAAAATGATTTGCTCAATGAATTAAATAATAAGAAAAATGATAATGCTGATAGAGTTATGACTAGAGGGGGTAAAATGACTCAGGAACCTTTGTATCCTGAGGGCCACCCTAAAAGAATTGAGCAAGATTCTCAGAGAACTAATGTTGATGCACCTAGTCCTTCTAAAAAGAAGAAAAAGAAAAATGATAGGACTTTGCATGCTTCTAGTGAACCTGTTATTGACACATCTGAGAATCCCAATGATATTTCTATTTCTGATGCTGAAACATAATCAGGTGATGAACATGAACCTAGTGATAATATTAATGATGATGTTCATGTTAATGCTCAACCTAGCAATGACAATGATGTAGAGATTGAACCTGCTGTTGATCTTGATAACCCACAATCAAAGAATCGACGTTATGATAAGAGAGACTTCGTTGCTAGGAAGCACGGTAAAGAAAGAGAACCATGGGTTCATAAACCCATGCCTTTTCCTCCTAAACCATCCAAGAAAAAGGATGATGAGGATTTTGAGCGATTTGCTGAAATGATTAGACCTATCTTTTTGCGTATGCGTCTGACTGATATGCTTAAAATGAAACCTTATGCTAAGTACATGAAAGAAATTGTTACAAATAAAAGAAAGATACCGGGGGGGGGGGGGGGGGGGGGGGGGGGGGGGGGGGGGGGGGGGGGGGGGGGGGGGGGGGGGGGGGGGGGGGGGGGGGGGGGGGGGGGGGGGGGGGGGGGGGGGGGGGGGGGGGGGGGGGGGGGGGGGGGGGGGGGGGGGGGGGGGGGGGGGGGGGGGGGGGGGGGGGGGGGGGGGGGGGGGGGGGGGGGGGGGGGGGGGGGGGGGGGGGGGGGGGGGGGGGGGGGGGGGGGGGGGGGGGGGGGGGGGGGGGGGGGGGGGGGGGGGGGGGGGGGGGGGGGGGGGGGGGGGGGGGGGGGGGGGGGGGGGGGGGGGGGGGGGGGGGGGGGGGGGGGGGGGGGGGGGGGGGGGGGGGGGGGGGGACAAAGGCAATGTCACTTTTCATGTTAATGGTAATGAGCATACGGTACACTTTTTGAGGAAACAGCCTCAAGTCCACAGTATCAATTCTATTGGAAAAATTCCATCAATTATTATTGGAGGTTTTGAATTTCCTCTTCCTACTGCCAAGAAGAAATATGATATTCTTATTATTGGGGATGTGCATATCCCCGTTGAGGTAACATAGTGTTATTCGAAATTTCTCCGGTTCCATGTTATTCGAAAAGAGTTTGTTAACAAGACTTGATCAACCTTGTTAGTGGATTCCTTTTGATGAACATGAGATGGATGAAGTTAGAAAGCACAACCTTCTGTACCCTCCTTTTACTTTCTGTTATTTAGATTAAATAAAGCAAAAATGGTATTTTCTGTCTGTTTTCTGAATTATCCTTGCAACAAAAAATACCCCGAAAATAAAAGTTCTCCAAATGCCCCGAAATTGGAATATGATTTTTTCTAGAATATTTAAGAATATTTGGCACTGAGAACACATCAGGGGGAGCCAGCACCTGGCCACGAGGGTCCAGGGCGCGCCCGCCCCCCCTGGGCGCTCCCCCCTGCCTCGTGGGCCCCTGGTGGCCCCCCTCCACTTATTCCTGCACCCACACACTCCTTCCTCCAAAAAAATCACCAACCAGCTCAAGCACGAGTTCTAGCTCATTTTGCTGCGATTTTTGATCTCCTTGCTCAAAGCTCCACTCACAAAACTGCTTTGGGGGATTGTTCTTCGGCATGTGACTCCTCCAATGGTCCAATTAGTTTTTATTCTAGTGCTTTATTCATTGCAAATTTTTGCTGCCTAGGTGACCCTGTTCTTGAGCTTGCATGTCAAATTTATATGGTCCCAAGTAGTTCTAATGCATGATATAGTCTCTAGGCACTTGTGGGAGTAGTTGCTATCAATTTTGTTGAGTTTGGTTCACTTTTATTTTAAGTTACTAAAAATTTCAGAAATTTTTAGAAATTGATGAAGAGATTTTTGAGGGGCTCTTTGAGCCGAAGCTTGAAGGATAAGCAAAGTGAAGAGGATAAAAGGCCCAAATATAATCTCCCTCGCACCACGGAGGTTCAGCCGTGTGAATGGCCTTGTGATGACTTCTTGAGGGCAGCCGGGATTCATGATGATTTTTATTATTTGGCTGAGAATGCGGGCCTCACCGACTTCCTCCACGACCAGCGTGAACAGTATCTCCTACTCACTAATATTTTCGTGCAAAATTTTCATTTCCATGCTAGGAGATCACCACCTTCGGTGGATTTTTATTTATATGATGAGTTTAAGGAGATGTCACTATTTGATTTCTGCCGGGTTTGTAAGATACCCTTTGCGGGCAGCATAGAGGAACCACATCGTAATGATGTGGAAGGGTTTATTGATATGATTGCTGTAGGGGGGGGGGGGGGGGGGGGGGGGGGGGGGGGGGGGGGGGGGGGGGGGGGGGGGGGGGGGGGGGGGGGGGGGGGGGGGGGGGGGGGGGGGGGGGGGGGGGGGGGGGGGGGGGGGGGGGGGGGGGGGGGGGGGGGGGGGGGGGGGGGGGGGGGGGGGGGGGGGGGGGGGGGGGGGGGGGGGGGGGGGGGGGGGGGGGGGGGGGGGGGGGGGGGGGGGGGGGGGGGGGGGGGGGGGGGGGGGGGGGGGGGGGGGGGGGGGGGGGGGGGGGGGGGGGGGGGGGGGGGGGGGGGGGGGGGGGGGGGGGGGGGGGGGGGGGGGGGGGGGGGGGGGGGGGGGGGGGGGGGGGGGGGGGGGGGGGGGGGGGGGGGGGGGGGGGGGGGGGGGGGGGGGGGGGGGGGGGGGGGGGGGGGGGGGGGGGGGGGGGGGGGGGGGGGGGGGGGGGGGGGGGGGGGGGGGGGGGGGGGGGGGGGGGGGGGGGGGGGGGGGGGGGGGGGGGGGGGGGGGGGGGGGGGGGGGGGGGGGGGGGGGGGGGGGGGGGGGGGGGGGGGGGGGGGGGGGGGGGGGGGGGGGGGGGGGGGGGGGGGGGGGGGGGGGGGGGGGGGGGGGGGGGGGGGGGGGGGGGGGGGGGGGGGGGGGGGGGGGGGGGGGGGGGGGGGGGGGGGGGGGGGGGGGGGGGGGGGGGGGGGGGGGGGGGGGGGGGGGGGGGGGGGGGGGGGGGGGGGGGGGGGGGGGGGGGGGGGGGGGGGGGGGGGGGGGGGGGGGGGGGGGGGGGGGGGGGGGGGGGGGGGGGGGGGGGGGGGGGGGGGGGGGGGGGGGGGGGGGGGGGGGGGGGGGGGGGGGGGGGGGGGGGGGGGGGGGGGGGGGGGGGGGGGGGGGGGGGGGGGGGGGGGGGGGGGGGGGGGGGGGGGGGGGGGGGGGGGGGGGGGGGGGGGGGGGGGGGGGGGGGGGGGGGGGGGGGGGGGGGGGGGGGGGGGGGGGGGGGGGGGGGGGGGGGGGGGGGGGGGGGGGGGGGGGGGGGGGGGGGGGGGGGGGGGGGGGGGGGGGGGGGGGGGGGGGGGGGGGGGGGGGGGGGGGGGGGGGGGGGGGGGGGGGGGGGGGGGGGGGGGGGGGGGGGGGGGGGGGGGGGGGGGGGGGGGGGGGGGGGGGGGGGGGGGGGGGGGGGGGGGGGGGGGGGGGGGGGGGGGGGGGGGGGGGGGGGGGGGGGGGGGGGGGGGGGGGGGGGGGGGGGGGGGGGGGGGGGGGGGGGGGGGGGGGGGGGGGGGGGGGGGGGGGGGGGGGGGGGGGGGGGGGGGGGGGGGGGGGGGGGGGGGGGGGGGGGGGGGGGGGGGGGGGGGGGGGGGGGGGGGGGGGGGGGGGGGGGGGGGGGGGGGGGGGGGGGGGGGGGGGGGGGGGGGGGGGGGGGGGGGGGGGGGGGGGGGGGGGGGGGGGGGGGGGGGGGGGGGGGGGGGGGGGGGGGGGGGGGGGGGGGGGGGGGGGGGGGGGGGGGGGGGGGGGGGGGGGGGGGGGGGGGGGGGGGGGGGGGGGGGGGGGGGGGGGGGGGGGGGGGGGGGGGGGGGGGGGGGGGGGGGGGGGGGGGGGGGGGGGGGGGGGGGGGGGGGGGGGGGGGGGGGGGGGGGGGGGGGGGGGGGGGGGGGGGGGGGGGGGGGGGGGGGGGGGGGGGGGGGGGGGGGGGGGGGGGGGGGGGGGGGGGGGGGGGGGGGGGGGGGGGGGGGGGGGGGGGGGGGGGGGGGGGGGGGGGGGGGGGGGGGGGGGGGGGGGGGGGGGGGGGGGGGGGGGGGGGGGGGGGGGGGGGGGGGGGGGGGGGGGGGGGGGGGGGGGGGGGGGGGGGGGGGGGGGGGGGGGGGGGGGGGGGGGGGGGGGGGGGGGGGGGGGGGGGGGGGGGGGGGGGGGGGGGGGGGGGGGGGGGGGGGGGGGGGGGGGGGGGGGGGGGGGGGGGGGGGGGGGGGGGGGGGGGGGGGGGGGGGGGGGGGGGGGGGGGGGGGGGGGGGGGGGGGGGGGGGGGGGGGGGGGGGGGGGGGGGGGGGGGGGGGGGGGGGGGGGGGGGGGGGGGGGGGGGGGGGGGGGGGGGGGGGGGGGGGGGGGGGGGGGGGGGGGGGGGGGGGGGGGGGGGGGGGGGGGGGGGGGGGGGGGGGGGGGGGGGGGGGGGGGGGGGGGGGGGGGGGGGGGGGGGGGGGGGGGGGGGGGGGGGGGGGGGGGGGGGGGGGGGGGGGGGGGGGGGGGGGGGGGGGGGGGGGGGGGGGGGGGGGGGGGGGGGGGGGGGGGGGGGGGGGGGGGGGGGGGGGGGGGGGGGGGGGGGGGGGGGGGGGGGGGGGGGGGGGGGGGGGGGGGGGGGGGGGGGGGGGGGGGGGGGGGGGGGGGGGGGGGGGGGGGGGGGGGGGGGGGGGGGGGGGGGGGGGGGGGGGGGGGGGGGGGGGGGGGGGGGGGGGGGGGGGGGGGGGGGGGGGGGGGGGGGGGGGGGGGGGGGGGGGGGGGGGGGGGGGGGGGGGGGGGGGGGGGGGGGGGGGGGGGGGGGGGGGGGGGGGGGGGGGGGGGGGGGGGGGGGGGGGGGGGGGGGGGGGGGGGGGGGGGGGGGATTTTGGGTCATGCCTTGTTTCGTGATAACACTTTTAGTCTAGGCGCTATTGTTGCCAAGCGGTTACATCTGAACCGTACGAAGGGTCCCATCTTGGGAGGTATCTTCGCCTCGCACCTCGCTGCACACTTTAACATACCTATTAGGCATTATTAGAAAGAAGAAAAGTTGATGCCTCCTATTTTTCTAGACTATAAGAGTATGGTAGAACATGATTTTATTGTTAAGAATAAGAAAAAGATGCTTAACTATAGACTAATATTTGATAAAAATTACTTTGAGACTATTACTTTGCCTGCTCCTTCTTTGTTTAACTTATCTTCAGGCAAGTATCTTGTTCTGCCGGAGGCCATTCATGCCTACCAGAATGCCACACCAGCTCCAGAGCCAGAGCCAGAGCCACAACTTGATCCTCACCGTCAGTCTGTTTACCAGTGGGATCCGGAGGAGATTGCCAACCAGTGGCACCCCGAGGATCCTTCTCAGTATGACCCCAGCTACAACTTTGATCCATGGGCATAGACCAACTTAGGCCAGGGGGGGGGGGGGGGGGGGGGGGGGGGGGGGGGGGGGGGGGGGGGGGGGGGGGGGGGGGGGGGGGGGGGGGGGGGGGGGGGGGGGGGGGGGGGGGGGGGGGGGGGGGGGGGGGGGGGGGGGGGGGGGGGGGGGGGGGGGGGGGGGGGGGGGGGGGGGGGGGGGGGGGGGGGGGGGGGGGGGGGGGGGGGGGGGGGGGGGGGGGGGGGGGGGGGGGGGGGGGGGGGGGGGGGGGGGGGGGGGGGGGGGGGGGGGGGGGGGGGGGGGGGGGGGGGGGGGGGGGGGGGGGGGGGGGGGGGGGGGGGGGGGGGGGGGGGGGGGGGGGGGGGGGGGGGGGGGGGGGGGGGGGGGGGGGGGGGGGGGGGGGGGGGGGGGGGGGGGGGGGGGGGGGGGGGGGGGGGGGGGGGGGGGGGGGGGGGGGGGGGGGGGGGGGGGGGGGGGGGGGGGGGGGGGGGGGGGGGGGGGGGGGGGGGGGGGGGGGGGGGGGGGGGGGGGGGGGGGGGGGGGGGGGGGGGGGGGGGGGGGGGGGGGGGGGGGGGGGGGGGGGGGGGGGGGGGGGGGGGGGGGGGGGGGGGGGGGGGGGGGGGGGGGGGGGGGGGGGGGGGGGGGGGGGGGGGGGGGGGGGGGGGGGGGGGGGGGGGGGGGGGGGGGGGGGGGGGGGGGGGGGGGGGGGGGGGGGGGGGGGGGGGGGGGGGGGGGGGGGGGGGGGGGGGGGGGGGGGGGGGGGGGGGGGGGGGGGGGGGGGGGGGGGGGGGGGGGGGGGGGGGGGGGGGGGGGGGGGGGGGGGGGGGGGGGGGGGGGGGGGGGGGGGGGGGGGGGGGGGGGGGGGGGGGGGGGGGGGGGGGGGGGGGGGGGGGGGGGGGGGGGGGGGGGGGGGGGGGGGGGGGGGGGGGCCCAGTCTTTTGCTAGCCTTCACTTGTACTAAGCGGGAATACTGCTTCTGCATCCAATCCCTTAAACCCCAAAGTTATGCCAAATGAGTCCACCATACCTTCTTATATGCGGTATCTACCTGCCGTTCCAAGTAAATTTGTATGTGCCAAACTCTAAACCTTCAAATGAAATTCTGTTTTGTATGCTCGAATAGCTCATGTATCAACTAGGGCTGTCCGTATCTTCCATGCTATGCGGGTTATTCTCAAGAGGAGTGGACTCCGCTCCTCACTCATGAGAAAATGGCTGGTCACCGGGATGCCCAGTCCCATGCTTTATGCAAACTAAATCAAAATAAATGCAAACAAAACTCCCCCTAGGACTGTTGTTAGTTGGAGGCACTCGTTGTTTCAAGCAAGCCATGGATTGATGCTTGTTGGTGGAGGGTGAGTGTAAACTTTACCATTCTTTTTGGGAACTGCCTATAATGTGTGTAGCATGGAAGATATCGCCATCTCTTGGTTGTTATTTTCTTTGGGGCTCGATAGGAGAAGACCATAATTAAATTGTTGAAGTGGCTCTTATATGCATTATTGTTGATTTAACCAAGAGCCCATATTGCTTTGTCTTCTCCTGTTTATTGAATGCTCGCAAATTCTAGCTTAGTCCAATGCACGTGCACTCTTATTATTTTCACATCGTTCGGTCGTGCAAGTGAAAGGCAATTATGACGATATATGATGGACTGACTGAGATGAGAAAAGCTGGTATGAACTCGACCTCTCTGTTTTCGTAAATATGATTAGTTCATCGTTCCTGATTCAGCCTATTATGAAAAAACATGTTTGCAATGACAATTAGAGATCATAGTTGCTTATGCCATGCTTGATTAGGAATGAGTTATAATGGTTTACCTTGCGTGCCAACATGCTATGAAAATGGTTGTGATGTGGTATAGTGGGGTGGTATCCTCCATTGAATGATTTAAGTGACTCGACTTGGCACATGTTCACACATGTAGTTGAAAGGGGGGGGGGGGGGGGGGGGGGGGGGGGGGGGGGGGGGGGGGGGGGGGGGGGGGGGGGGGGGGGGGGGGGGGGGGGGGGGGGGGGGGGGGGGGGGGGGGGGGGGGGGGGGGGGGGGGGGGGGGGGGGGGGGGGGGGGGGGGGGGGGGGGGGGGGGGGGGGGGGGGGGGGGGGGGGGGGGGGGGGGGGGGGGGGGGGGGGGGGGGGGGGGGGGGGGGGGGGGGGGGGGGGGGGGGGGGGGGGGGGGGGGGGGGGGGGGGGGGGGGGGGGGGGGGGGGGGGGGGGGGGGGGGGGGGGGGGGGGGGGGGGGGGGGGGGGGGGGGGGGGGGGGGGGGGGGGGGGGGGGGGGGGGGGGGGGGGGGGGGGGGGGGGGGGGGGGGGGGGGGGGGGGGGGGGGGGGGGGGGGGGGGGGGGGGGGGGGGGGGGGGGGGGGGGGGGGGGGGGGGGGGGGGGGGGGGGGGGGGGGGGGGGGGGGGGGGGGGGGGGGGGGGGGGGGGGGGGGGGGGGGGGGGGGGGGGGGGGGGGGGGGGGGGGGGGGGGGGGGGGGGGGGGGGGGGGGGGGGGGGGGGGGGGGGGGGGGGGGGGGGGGGGGGGGGGGGGGGGGGGGGGGGGGGGGGGGGGGGGGGGGGGGGGGGGGGGGGGGGGGGGGGGGGGGGGGGGGGGGGGGGGGGGGGGGGGGGGGGGGGGGGGGGGGGGGTCTGTTTCAAAAAGCTCGAGCTCTGGCACCTCTGCAAATCCCTGCTTCCCTCTGCGAAGGGTCTATCTATTTACTTTTATGCTGAGTCATCATCCTCTTATAAAAAGCACCAGTTAGAGAGCACCACTGTCATTTCTATGTGTTGTTATTAATTGATATTGAGTATGACTATGACTGGATCTCTTTTACCATGAATTACAATGTCTAGTCAGTCCTTGATCTTCAGGGGTGCTCTGCATTTATGTTTTGCGGTCTCAGAAGGGGCTGGCGAGATACCATTTTATTATATCATATCATGATTGTTTTGAAAAATTGTTGTCATCCGAGGTTTATTATTATTGCTCGCTAGTTGATTATGCCATTGATATGAGTAAATGTGAGACCTAAATGCTATTGTGAATATGGTTAGTTCATAATCTTTGTTGAAAACTTGAATGCTGGCTTTACATATTTGCAACAACAAGATCAAACAGAGTTTGTAAAAGTTTTTCTTTATCACTTTCAGTTATCAACTGAATTGCTTGAGGACAAGCAATGGCTTAAGCTTGGGGGAGTTGATATGTCTCCGTCGTATCTACTTTTTCAAACTCTTTTGCCCTTGTTTTAGACTCTAATTTGCATGATTTGAATGGAACTAACCCGGACTGACGCTGTTTTCAGCAGAATTGGGGGGGGGGGGGGGGGGGGGGGGGGGGGGGGGGGGGGGGGGGGGGGGGGGGGGGGGGGGGGGGGGGGGGGGGGGGGGGGGGGGGGGGGGGGGGGGGGGGGGGGGGGGGGGGGGGGGGGGGGGGGGGGGGGGGGGGGGGGGGGGGGGGGGGGGGGGGGGGGGGGGGGGGGGGGGGGGGGGGGGGGGGGGGGGGGGGGGGGGGGGGGGGGGGGGGGGGGGGGGGGGGGGGGGGGGGGGGGGGGGGGGGGGGGGGGGGGGGGGGGGGGGGGGGGGGGGGGGGGGGGGGGGGGGGGGGGGGGGGGGGGGGGGGGGGGGGGGGGGGGGGGGGGGGGGGGGGGGGGGGGGGGGGGGGGGGGGGGGGGGGGGGGGGGGGGGGGGGGGGGGGGGGGGGGGGGGGGGGGGGGGGGGGGGGGGGGGGGGGGGGGGGGGGGGGGGGGGGGGGGGGGGGGGGGGGGGGGGGGGGGGGGGGGGGGGGGGGGGGGGGGGGGGGGGGGGGGGGGGGGGGGGGGGGGGGGGGGGGGGGGGGGGGGGGGGGGGGGGGGGGGGGGGGGGGGGGGGGGGGGGGGGGGGGGGGGGGGGGGGGGGGGGGGGGGGGGGGGGGGGGGGGGGGGGGGGGGGGGGGGGGGGGGGGGGGGGGGGGGGGGGGGGGGGGGGGGGGGGGGGGGGGGGGGGGGGGGGGGGGGGGGGGGGGGGGGGGGGGGGGGGGGGGGGGGGGGGGGGGGGGGGGGGGGGGGGGGGGGGGGGGGGGGGGGGGGGGGGGGGGGGGGGGGGGGGGGGGGGGGGGGGGGGGGGGGGGGGGGGGGGGGGGGGGGGGGGGGGGGGGGGGGGGGGGGGGGGGGGGGGGGGGGGGGGGGGGGGGGGGGGGGGGGGGGGGGGGGGGGGGGGGGGGGGGGGGGGGGGGGGGGGGGGGGGGGGGGGGGGGGGGGGGGGGGGGGGGGGGGGGGGGGGGGGGGGGGGGGGGGGGGGGGGGGGGGGGGGGGGGGGGGGGGGGGGGGGGGGGGGGGGGGGGGGGGGGGGGGGGGGGGGGGGGGGGGGGGGGGGGGGGGGGGGGGGGGGGGGGGGGGGGGGGGGGGGGGGGGGGGGGGGGGGGGGGGGGGGGGGGGGGGGGGGGGGGGGGGGGGGGGGGGGGGGGGGGGGGGGGGGGGGGGGGGGGGGGGGGGGGGGGGGGGGGGGGGGGGGGGGGGGGGGGGGGGGGGGGGGGGGGGGGGGGGGGGGGGGGGGGGGGGGGGGGGGGGGGGGGGGGGGGGGGGGGGGGGGGGGGGGGGGGGGGGGGGGGGGGGGGGGGGGGGGGGGGGGGGGGGGGGGGGGGGGGGGGGGGGGGGGGGGGGGGGGGGGGGGGGGGGGGGGGGGGGGGGGGGGGGGGGGGGGGGGGGGGGGGGGGGGGGGGGGGGGGGGGGGGGGGGGGGGGGGGGGGGGGGGGGGGGGGGGGGGGGGGGGGGGGGGGGGGGGGGGGGGGGGGGGGGGGGGGGGGGGGGGGGGGGGGGGGGGGGGGGGGGGGGGGGGGGGGGGGGGGGGGGGGGGGGGGGGGGGGGGGGGGGGGGGGGGGGGGGGGGGGGGGGGGGGGGGGGGGGGGGGGGGGGGGGGGGGGGGGGGGGGGGGGGGGGGGGGGGGGGGGGGGGGGGGGGGGGGGGGGGGGGGGGGGGGGGGGGGGGGGGGGGGGGGGGGGGGGGGGGGGGGGGGGGGGGGGGGGGGGGGGGGGGGGGGGGGGGGGGGGGGGGGGGGGGGGGGGGGGGGGGGGGGGGGGGGGGGGGGGGGGGGGGGGGGGGGGGGGGGGGGGGGGGGGGGGGGGGGGGGGGGGGGGGGGGGGGGGGGGGGGGGGGGGGGGGGGGGGGGGGGGGGGGGGGGGGGGGGGGGGGGGGGGGGGGGGGGGGGGGGGGGGGGGGGGGGGGGGGGGGGGGGGGGGGGGGGGGGGGGGGGGGGGGGGGGGGGGGGGGGGGGGGGGGGGGGGGGGGGGGGGGGGGGGGGGGGGGGGGGGGGGGGGGGGGGGGGGGGGGGGGGGGGGGGGGGGGGGGGGGGGGGGGGGGGGGGGGGGGGGGGGGGGGGGGGGGGGGGGGGGGGGGGGGGGGGGGGGGGGGGGGGGGGGGGGGGGGGGGGGGGGGGGGGGGGGGGGGGGGGGGGGGGGGGGGGGGGGGGGGGGGGGGGGGGGGGGGGGGGGGGGGGGGGGGGGGGGGGGGGGGGGGGGGGGGGGGGGGGGGGGGGGGGGGGGGGGGGGGGGGGGGGGGGGGGGGGGGGGGGGGGGGGGGGGGGGGGGGGGGGGGGGGGGGGGGGGGGGGGGGGGGGGGGGGGGGGGGGGGGGGGGGGGGGGGGGGGGGGGGGGGGGGGGGGGGGGGGGGGGGGGGGGGGGGGGGGGGGGGGGGGGGGGGGGGGGGGGGGGGGGGGGGGGGGGGGGGGGGGGGGGGGGGGGGGGGGGGGGGGGGGGGGGGGGGGGGGGGGGGGGGGGGGGGGGGGGGGGGGGGGGGGGGGGGGGGGGGGGGGGGGGGGGGGGGGGGGGGGGGGGGGGGGGGGGGGGGGGGGGGGGGGGGGGGGGGGGGGGGGGGGGGGGGGGGGGGGGGGGGGGGGGGGGGGGGGGGGGGGGGGGGGGGGGGGGGGGGGGGGGGGGGGGGGGGGGGGGGGGGGGGGGGGGGGGGGGGGGGGGGGGGGGGGGGGGGGGGGGGGGGGGGGGGGGGGGGGGGGGGGGGGGGGGGGGGGGGGGGGGGGGGGGGGGGGGGGGGGGGGGGGGGGGGGGGGGGGGGGGGGGGGGGGGGGGGGGGGGGGGGGGGGGGGGGGGGGGGGGGGGGGGGGGGGGGGGGGGGGGGGGGGGGGGGGGGGGGGGGGGGGGGGGGGGGGGGGGGGGGGGGGGGGGGGGGGGGGGGGGGGGGGGGGGGGGGGGGGGGGGGGGGGGGGGGGGGGGGGGGGGGGGGGGGGGGGGGGGGGGGGGGGGGGGGGGGGGGGGGGGGGGGGGGGGGGGGGGGGGGGGGGGGGGGGGGGGGGGGGGGGGGGGGGGGGACAGTTGAGTTGTCAATTCAACCGCACCTGAAAGACTTAATATCTGCAGCAAAGTATTTAGTAGCAAAGTAATATGATAGTAGCGGTAACGGTAGCAAAAGCAACAGTATTGGTTTTGTAGTGATTGTAACAGTGGCAACGGAAAAGTAACTAAGAAAAGATCAATATATGAAAAGCTCGTAGGCATTGGATCAGTGGTGGATAATTATGTCGGATGCGATTCCTCATGCAACAGTTATAACATAGGGTGACACAGAACTAGCTCCAGTTCATCAATGTAATGTAGGCATGTATTCTGAATATAGTCATACGTGCTTATGGAAAAGAACTTGCATGACATCTTTTGTCCTACCCTCTCGTGGCAGCGGGGTCCTATGGGAAACTAAGGGATATTAAAGCCTCCTTTTAATAGAGTACCAGAATAAAGCATTAACACTTAGTGAATACATGAACTCCTCAAACTATAGTCATCACCGGGAGTGGTCCCGATGATTGTCACTTCGGGGTTACCGGATCATAAGACATAGTAGGTGACTATTGACTTGCAAAATAGGATCAAGAATTCACATATATTCATGGAAACATAATAGGTTCAGATCTGAAATCACGGCACTCGGGCCCTAGTGACAAGCATTAAGCATAACAAAGTCATAGAAACATCAATCTCAGAACATAATGGAAACTAGGGATCAAACCCTAACAAAACTAACTCGATTACATGATAAATCTCATCCAACCCATCACCGTCCAGCAAGCCTACGATGGAATTACTCATGCACGGCGGTGAGCATCATGAAATTGGTGGTGGAGGAAGGTTGATGATGATGATGGCGACGGATTCCCCTCTCTGGAGCCCCGAACAGACTCCAGATCAGCCCACCCGAGAGAGATTAGGGCTTGGCGGCGGCTCCATATCGTAAAACGCGATGAATCCTTCTCTCTGATTTTTTTTCTCCTCGAATGTGAATATATAGAGTTGGAGTTGAGGTCGGTGGAGCATCAGGGGGCCCACGAGGCAGGGGACGCGCCCTAGGGGGGTGGGCACGCCCCCCACCCTCGTGGACAGGGTGTGGGCCCCCTGACGTTGATTATTTCGCCAGTATTTTTTATATATTCCAAAAATATTCTCCGTGAGGTTTCAGGTCATTCCGAGAACTTTTATTTCTGCACAAAAATAACACCATGGCAATTCTGCTGTAAACAACGTCAGTCCGGGTTAGTTCCATTCAAATCATGCAATTTAGAGTCCAAAATAAGGTCAAAAGTGTTTGGAAAAGTACATACGATGGAGACGTATCAACTCCCCCAAGCTTAAACCTTTGCTTGTCCTCAAGCAATTCAGTTGAAAAAATGAAAGTGATAAAGAAAAACATTTACAAACTCTGTTTGATCTTGTTGTTGTAAATATGTAGAGTCAGCATTCAAGTTTTCAGCAAAGATTATGAACTAACCATATTCACAATAACATTTAGGTCTCATGTTTACTCATATCAATGGCATAATCAACTAGCGAGCAATAATAGTAAATCTCGGATGACAACACTTTCTCAAAACAATCATAATATGATATAACAAGATGGTATCTCGCTAGCCCTTTCTGAAATCGCAAAACATAAATGCAAGGCACCTTTGAAGATCAAGGACTGACTAAACATTGTAATTCATGGTAAAAGAGATCCAGTCACAGTCATACTCAATATAAACTAATAGTAATGCATGCAAATGATAGCGGTGCTCTCCAACTGGTGCCTTTTAATAAGAGGATGATGACTCAACATAAAAGTAAATAGATAGACCCTTCGCAGAGGGAAGCAGGGATTTGTAGAGGTGCGGGGGGGGGGGGGGGGGGGGGGGGGGGGGGGGGGGGGGGGGGGGGGGGGGGGGGGGGGGGGGGGGGGGGGGGGGGGGGGGGGGGGGGGGGGGGGGGGGGGGGGGGGGGGGGGGGGGGGGGGGGGGGGGGGGGGGAAAGTTTTTACTCCCCCACCACCAACAAGCACATTCCACGGCTGGTCCGAAACAATGGGTACCGTCCAACTAACAATAATCCTGGGGGAGTTTTGTTTGAAGTTATATTTTGATTTGATTTGAGCATGGAACTGGGCATCCAATTACCAGCCATTTTCTCGTGAATGACGAGCGGAGTCCACTGATCGTGAGAATAACCCACCTAGCATGGAAGATACTGACAGCCCCCAGTCGCTACATGAGTGATTCAGACATACAAAACAGATTATTATTTGAAGGTTTAGAGTTTGGCACATGCAAATTTACTTGGAACGGCAGGTAAATACCGCATATAGATAGGTATGGTGGACTCATATGGAACAACTTTGGGTTTATGGAAGTGGACGCACAAGCAGTATTCCCACTTAGTACAAGTGAAGGCTAGCAAAAGATTGAGGAGCGACCAACTAGAGAGCGACAACTGTCACAAACATGCATTGAGATTAACCAACATTGAGTGCAAGCATGAGTAAGATATAAATCACCATGAACATAAATATCATGGAGGCTATGTTGATTTTTTTCAACTA
>JAAAWM010009787.1:0-17500 GCA_036873465.1 Thinopyrum obtusiflorum
TTGTTATACATTCTGATCATGAATCTTTGAAACACATTAAAAGTCAAGAAAAATTGAACCGTAGACATGCTAAATGGGTTGAATTCATTGAGACTTTCCCTTATGTCATTAAACACAAGAAGGGTAAAGAAAATGTTATTGCTGATGCCTTGTCTCGTCGTTATACTATGCTTTCACAACTTGACTTTAAAATAGTTGGTTTGGAGACCATCAAAGATCAATATGTTCATGATGCTGAATTTAAAGATGTATTGCAGAATTGTAAGGAAGGAAGAACTTGGAACAAGTTCGTTCTTAATGATGGATTTGTGTTTCGTGCTAACAAGCTATGCATTCCAGCTAGCTCCGTTCGTCTTTTGTTGTTGCAGGAGGCGCATGGAGGAGGATTAATGGGACACTTTGGCGTCAAGAAGACAGAGGATATACTTGCTACACATTTCTTTTGGCCAAAGATGAGACGGGATGTTGAGCGTTTTGTTGCTCGCTGCACTACATGTCAAAGAGCTAAGTCACGACTCAATCCTCATGGTTTATATATGCCTTTGCTTGTACCTAGTATTCCTTGGGAGGATATATCTATGGACTTTGTTTTAGGTTTACCTCGAACAAAGAAGGGGAGGGATAGCATATTTGTTGTCGTGGATAGGTTCTCGAAAATGGCACACTTTATACCATGTCATAAAAGCGATGATGCTGTTAATGTTGCTGATTTGTTCTTTCGTGAAATTATTCGCTTACATGGTGTGCCAAATACTATTGTTTCAGATCGTGATACTGAATTTCTTAGCCACTTTTGGAGATGTTTATGGGCTAAGTTGGGGACTAAGCTGCTTTTTAGTACTACTTGTCACCCCCAAACTGATGGACAAACTGAAGTAGTCAATAGAACATTGTCTACTATGCTTAGGGCTGTTTTGAAGAATAATAAGAAAATGTGGGAAGAATGCTTGCCTCATATTGAATTTGCTGTAATCGTTCCTTGCATTCTACTACTAAGATGTGCCCTTTTGAAATTGTGTATGGTCCCGATTGCAATCTCAGTTTCTTGCTTGTTCTTCGTTTGCTCGCAGGAAAACAGACCCTTGTGGTCAGGTTGATCGTGCTCCGGCGTGATCAATAACCCTCGGAAGTTGGTTTAGCGATTGCTAAGGCGCGACGTCTCGCACGTTCGTAGTCGGATCGTCAAGGTCGACTCCCACAGAAAATGATAGCCACCATCTCATCGAAACATCGGGACACCTTAGCCTCTACCATCATCATCGCCCATCTACCACTTTTGCTTACCCGCCACCGCTCTGAATCCATATCCATATACCACCACCAATCCATATCCATATACCACCACTGCTACCATATACCACCACCGCTGCCATATACCACAACCATATATCCACCACCAATCCGAGTTCTTCTCATATTAGGTTTGTTCTTGAGATCAATCTAATTTCTGATTCGTGTTTCCTTGCCTGCGTAGGGGGGGGGGGGGGGGGGGGGGGGGGGGGGGGGGGGGGGGGGGGGGGGGGGGGGGGGGGGGGGGTTCCCTATCCTATTTTTAGGCTTTTCTGAGTCTTTTGAGCCACGTGCCATCATAGTGATTTTTTGTCGCACTTTTTCGTCGTCGCTGCCCTGATTTCCGAAAAAAGTGAAAAAAAAGAATTTCATGCCCATCCTATCAGTTTGACGAGGGAAGAGGGGGGGGGGGGGGGGGGGGGGGGGGGGGGGGGGGGGGGGGGGGGGGGGGGGGGGGGGGGGGGGGGGGGGGGGGGGGGGGGGGGGGGGGGGGGGGGGGGGGGGGGGGGGGGGGGGGGGGGGGGGGGGGGGGGGGGGGGGGGGGGGGGGGGGGGGGGGGGGGGGGGGGGGGGGGGGGGGGGGGGGGGGGGGGGGGGGGGGGGGGGGGGGGGGGGGGGGGGGGGGGGGGGGGGGGGGGGGGGGGGGGGGGGGGGGGGGGGGGGGGGGGGGGGGGGGGGGGGGGGGGGGGGGGGGGGGGGGGGGGGGGGGGGGGGGGGGGGGGGGGGGGGGGGGGGGGGGGGGGGGGGGGGGGGGGGGGGGGGGGGGGGGGGGGGGGGGGGGGGGGGGGGGGGGGGGGGGGGGGGGGGGGGGGGGGGGGGGGGGGGGGGGGGGGGGGGGGGGGGGGGGGGGGGGGGGGGGGGGGGGGGGGGGGGGGGGGGGGGGGGGGGGGGGGGGGGGGGGGGGGGGGGGGGGGGGGGGGGGGGGGGGGGGGGGGGGGGGGGGGGGGGGGGGGGGGGGGGGGGGGGGGGGGGGGGGGGGGGGGGGGGGGGGGGGGGGGGGGGGGGGGGGGGGGGGGGGGGGGGGGGGGGGGGGGGGGGGGGGGGGGGGGGGGGGGGGGGGGGGGGGGGGGGGGGGGGGGGGGGGGGGGGGGGGGGGGGGGGGGGGGGGGGGGGGGGGGGGGGGGGGGGGGGGGGGGGGGGGGGGGGGGGGGGGGGGGGGGGGGGGGGGGGGGGGGGGGGGGGGGGGGGGGGGGGGGGGGGGGGGGGGGGGGGGGGGGGGGGGGGGGGGGGGGGGGGGGGGGGGGGGGGGGGGGGGGGGGGGGGGGGGGGGGGGGGGGGGGGGGGGGGGGGGGGGGGGGGGGGGGGGGGGGGGGGGGGGGGGGGGGGGGGGGGGGGGGGGGGGGGGGGGGGGGGGGGGGGGGGGGGGGGGGGGGGGGGGGGGGGGGGGGGGGGGGGGGGGGGGGGGGGGGGGGGGGGGGGGGGGGGGGGGGGGGGGGGGGGGGGGGGGGGGGGGGGGGGGGGGGGGGGGGGGGGGGGGGGGGGGGGGGGGGGGGGGGGGGGGGGGGGGGGGGGGGGGGGGGGGGGGGGGGGGGGGGGGGGGGGGGGGGGGGGGGGGGGGGGGGGGGGGGGGGGGGGGGGGGGGGGGGGGGGGGGGGGGGGGGGGGGGGGGGGGGGGGGGGGGGGGGGGGGGGGGGGGGGGGGGGGGGGGGGGGGGGGGGGGGGGGGGGGGGGGGGGGGGGGGGGGGGGGGGGGGGGGGGGGGGGGGGGGGGGGGGGGGGGGGGGGGGGGGGGGGGGGGGGGGGGGGGGGGGGGGGGGGGGGGGGGGGGGGGGGGGGGGGGGGGGGGGGGGGGGGGGGGGGGGGGGGGGGGGGGGGGGGGGGGGGGGGGGGGGGGGGGGGGGGGGGGGGGGGGGGGGGGGGGGGGGGGGGGGGGGGGGGGGGGGGGGGGGGGGGGGGGGGGGGGGGGGGGGGGGGGGGGGGGGGGGGGGGGGGGGGGGGGGGGGGGGGGGGGGGGGGGGGGGGGGGGGGGGGGGGGGGGGGGGGGGGGGGGGGGGGGGGGGGGGGGGGGGGGGGGGGGGGGGGGGGGGGGGGGGGGGGGGGGGGGGGGGGGGGGGGGGGGGGGGGGGGGGGGGGGGGGGGGGGGGGGGGGGGGGGGGGGGGGGGGGGGGGGGGGGGGGGGGGGGGGGGGGGGGGGGGGGGGGGGGGGGGGGGGGGGGGGGGGGGGGGGGGGGGGGGGGGGGGGGGGGGGGGGGGGGGGGGGGGGGGGGGGGGGGGGGGGGGGGGGGGGGGGGGGGGGGGGGGGGGGGGGGGGGGGGGGGGGGGGGGGGGGGGGGGGGGGGGGGGGGGGGGGGGGGGGGGGGGGGGGGGGGGGGGGGGGGGGGGGGGGGGGGGGGGGGGGGGGGGGGGGGGGGGGGGGGGGGGGGGGGGGGGGGGGGGGGGGGGGGGGGGGGGGGGGGGGGGGGGGGGGGGGGGGGGGGGGGGGGGGGGGGGGGGGGGGGGGGGGGGGGGGGGGGGGGGGGGGGGGGGGGGGGGGGGGGGGGGGGGGGGGGGGGGGGGGGGGGGGGGGGGGGGGGGGGGGGGGGGGGGGGGGGGGGGGGGGGGGGGGGGGGGGGGGGGGGGGGGGGGGGGGGGGGGGGGGGGGGGGGGGGGGGGGGGGGGGGGGGGGGGGGGGGGGGGGGGGGGGGGGGGGGGGGGGGGGGGGGGGGGGGGGGGGGGGGGGGGGGGGGGGGGGGGGGGGGGGGGGGGGGGGGGGGGGGGGGGGGGGGGGGGGGGGGGGGGGGGGGGGGGGGGGGGGGGGGGGGGGGGGGGGGGGGGGGGGGGGGGGGGGGGGGGGGGGGGGGGGGGGGGGGGGGGGGGGGGGGGGGGGGGGGGGGGGGGGGGGGGGGGGGGGGGGGGGGGGGGGGGGGGGGGGGGGGGGGGGGGGGGGGGGGGGGGGGGGGGGGGGGGGGGGGGGGGGGGGGGGGGGGGGGGGGGGGGGGGGGGGGGGGGGGGGGGGGGGGGGGGGGGGGGGGGGGGGGGGGGGGGGGGGGATTGTCTACTATGCTTAGGGCTGTTTTGAAGAATAACAAGAAAATGTGGGAAAATGCTTGCCTCATATTGAATTTGCTTATAATCGTTCATTGCATTCTACTACTAAGATGTGCCCTTTTGAAATTGTCTATGGTTTCCTACCTCGTGCACCTATTGATTTGTTGCCTCTTCCATCTGATGAGGACGTGACTACCTTGGATATGACCAAAAATATTGCATATATGCATATTTGTCAGGTGATTTCTAGTGCAAAGTATTCAATAATCTATTTATGTTATCCAGAACAAAAATACTTCACACACTTTTGTGTTTTGTCTAATTGCAGGTGTATGGGACATTTGTACAATCCACATATGAAGATAAGGAAGAAAGAGATGTTTATTTGCTGTCCAAAAAGTTCTCTCACGTCACTTTTGGCCCAAGAGAAGATAGAGTCCAAGTCTCTCACGTTCTGGATTCAGATTCGGACTGCACAGACATACCTGACTCAAAACGCACATAAGTTTTTCATACGGACTCCGAATTGGGTGATTCTTTTTTTGTTGGAAACTAGATTTCGTCCTCTTTCCAACCCAATTGGAATCACCTTCAAATTCATCCGGAGCGTTGAGTTGTGGATGAAACAATCTGATGCTGCAGCAGAATCCGAGTCAAACTACAAGTCCAAAGGTGTTACATCACCTCCACTTGGGCCCATTGGCCTTGTACGACCTAGATTTAGTCCTGAAGATGCTGACAGGTATGAATGTTTAGTTGCTCAACGTGTTTTGAGTGTGCAGGTTACACAAGCTGAGCAAAATCAGAGGCATAATTTGTTCCATACAAAGGGAGTTGTGAAGGAACGTTCTGTTCGCGTGATCATAGATGGAGGGAGCTGCAATAACTTGGCTAGCATGGAGATGGTGGAGAAGTATACTCTTGTTCATAACGATAAAAATATTACTTTGCTTCCTATGACTCCTGATTCCATTTTGAAAGATGATATTAATAGAGCTAATAAAGCAAAACAGGAGACAAATAAGAGTGAAAATCAGATTGTGGCAAAATAATTTGAGCACCAAATGAAGTCTAATAATAAACCATCTACTGTTGTTTCTGAAATTAAATTGAAAAGTGCATGTTTACTTGCCACCAAATCTGATATTGATGAGCTAGATTTCAGCAAATCTGTTTGCTATGCCTTTGTGTGCAAAGAGGCATTATTTTCATTCAAGGACGTGCCTTCCTCTTTGCCCCCTGCTGTCACTAACATTTTGCAGGAGTTCGTTGACGTCTTTCCACAAGACGTGCCACCGGGATTACCACCTATTCGAGGGATTGAGCATCAAATTGACTTAATTCCCGGTGCTTCGCTACCCAACCGTGCACCATACCGTACCAATCTAGAGGAGACGAAGGAGATTATGCGTCAAGTACAAGAATTGCTCGACAAAGGTTATATATGCGAATCCCTTAGTCCTTGTGCTATTCCTATCATTTTAGTGCCGAAAAAGGATGGTACGTCGCGTATGTGCGTTGATTGTAGAGGCATAAATAATATTACTATTCGTTATCGTCATCCTATTCCTAGGCTAGATGATATGCTTGATGAATTGAGTGGCTCTACAATATTCTCCAAAGTTGATTTGCGTAGTGGATACCATCAAATTCATATGAAATTGGGGGATGAATGGAAAACAGCATTTAAAACTAAGTTTGGATTATATGAGTGGTTAGTCATGCCTTTTGGGTTAACTAATGCACCTAGTACTTTCATGAGGTTAATGAACGAAGTTTTACGTGCTTTCATTGGACGATTTGTGGTAGTTTACTTTGATGACATATTGATTTATAGCAAATCTTTGGAGGAACACTTGGAACATTTACGTGCTGTTTTTATTGCTCTACGTGATGCACGTTTGTTTGGAAACCTTGGAAAGTGCACCTTTTGCACCGACCGAGTATCTTTTCTTGGCTATGTTGTTACTCCACAGGGAATTGAAGTTGATAAAGCCAAGATTGAAGCTATTGAGAGTTGGCCGCAGCCCAAAACGGTCACACAAGTGAGGAGTTTCCTTGGCCCCGCTGGTTTTTATAGGCATTTTGTGAGAGATTTCAGCACCATTGCTGCACCTCTCAACGAGCTTACAAAGAAGGATGTGCCTTTTGTTTGGGGTATCGCACAGGAAGAAGCCTTCACGGTATTGAAAGATAAGTTGACACATGCTCCTTTACTCCAACTTCCTAATTTCAATAAGACTTTTGAGCTTGAATGTGATGCTAGTGGAATTGGATTAGGAGGTGTGTTATTACAAGATGGAAAACATGTTGCATACTTTTCTGAAAAATTGAGTGGGCCTAGTCTGAACTATTCTACTTATGATAAAGAATTATATGCTCTTGTTCGGACCTTAGAAACATGGCAACATTATTTATGGCCCAAGGAATTTGTTATACATTCTGATCATGAATCTTTGAAACACATTAAAAGTCAAGCAAAACTGAACCGTAGACATGCTAAATGGGTTGAATTCATTGAGACTTTCCCTTATGTCATTAAACACAAGAAGGGTAAAGAAAATGTTATTGTTGATGCCTTGTCTCGTCGTTATACTATGCTTTCACAACTTGACTTTAAAATATTTGGTTTGGAGACCATCAAAGATCAATATGTTCATGATGCTGAATTTAAAGATGTATTGCAGAATTGTAAGGAAGGGAGAACTTGGAACAAGTTCGTTCTTAACGATGGATTTGTGTTTCGTGCTAACAAGCTATGCATTCCAGCTAGCTCCGTTCGTCTTTTGTTGTTGCAGGAGGCGCATGGAGGAGGATTAATGGGACACTTTGGCGTCAAGAAGACGGAGGATATACTTGCTACACATTTCTTTTGGCCAAAGATGAGACGGGATGTTGAGCGTTTTGTTGCTCGCTGCACTACATGTCAAAGAGCTGAGTCACGACTCAATTCTCATGGTTTATATATGCCTTTGCCTGTACCTAGTGTTCCTTGGGAGGATATAGGGGGGGGGGGGGGGGGGGGGGGGGGGGGGGGGGGGGGGGGGGGGGGGGGGGGGGGGGGGGGGGGGGGGGGGGGGGGGGGGGGGGGGGGGGGGGGGGGGGGGGGGGGGGGGGGGGGGGGGGGGGGGGGGGGGGGGGGGGGGGGGGGGGGGGGGGGGGGGGGGGGGGGGGGGGGGGGGGGGGGGGGGGGGGGGGGGGGGGGGGGGGGGGGGGGGGGGGGGGGGGGGGGGGGGGGGGGGGGGGGGGGGGGGGGGGGGGGGGGGGGGGGGGGGGGGGGGGGGGGGGGGGGGGGGGGGGGGGGGGGGGGGGGGGGGGGGGGGGGGGGGGGGGGGGGGGGGGGGGGGGGGGGGGGGGGGGGGGGGGGGGGGGGGGGGGGGGGGGGGGGGGGGGGGGGGGGGGGGGGGGGGGGGGGGGGGGGGGGGGGGGGGGGGGGGGGGGGGGGGGGGGGGGGGGGGGGGGGGGGGGGGGGGGGGGGGGGGGGGGGGGGGGGGGGGGGGGGGGGGGGGGGGGGGGGGGGGGGGGGGGGGGGGGGGGGGGGGGGGGGGGGGGGGGGGGGGGGGGGGGGGGGGGGGGGGGGGGGGGGGGGGGGGGGGGGGGGGGGGGGGGGGGGGGGGGGGGGGGGGGGGGGGGGGGGGGGGGGGGGGGGGGGGGGGGGGGGGGGGGGGGGGGGGGGGGGGGGGGGGGGGGGGGGGGGGGGGGGGGGGGGGGGGGGGGGGGGGGGGGGGGGGGGGGGGGGGGGGGGGGGGGGGGGGGGGGGGGGGGGGGGGGGGGGGGGGGGGGGGGGGGGGGGGGGGGGGGGGGGGGGGGGGGGGGGGGGGGGGGGGGGGGGGGGGGGGGGGGGGGGGGGGGGGGGGGGGGGGGGGGGGGGGGGGGGGGGGGGGGGGGGGGGGGGGGGGGGGGGGGGGGGGGGGGGGGGGGGGGGGGGGGGGGGGGGGGGGGGGGGGGGGGGGGGGGGGGGGGGGGGGGGGGGGGGGGGGGGGGGGGGGGGGGGGGGGGGGGGGGGGGGGGGGGGGGGGGGGGGGGGGGGGGGGGGGGGGGGGGGGGGGGGGGGGGGGGGGGGGGGGGGGGGGGGGGGGGGGGGGGGGGGGGGGGGGGGGGGGGGGGGGGGGGGGGGGGGGGGGGGGGGGGGGGGGGGGGGGGGGGGGGGGGGGGGGGGGGGGGGGGGGGGGGGGGGGGGGGGGGGGGGGGGGGGGGGGGGGGGGGGGGGGGGGGGGGGGGGGGGGGGGGGGGGGGGGGGGGGGGGGGGGGGGGGGGGGGGGGGGGGGGGGGGGGGGGGGGGGGGGGGGGGGGGGGGGGGGGGGGGGGGGGGGGGGGGGGGGGGGGGGGGGGGGGGGGGGGGGGGGGGGGGGGGGGGGGGGGGGGGGGGGGGGGGGGGGGGGGGGGGGGGGGGGGGGGGGGGGGGGGGGGGGGGGGGGGGGGGGGGGGGGGGGGGGGGGGGGGGGGGGGGGGGGGGGGGGGGGGGGGGGGGGGGGGGGGGGGGGGGGGGGGGGGGGGGGGGGGGGGGGGGGGGGGGGGGGGGGGGGGGGGGGGGGGGGGGGGGGGGGGGGGGGGGGGGGGGGGGGGGGGGGGGGGGGGGGGGGGGGGGGGGGGGGGGGGGGGGGGGGGGGGGGGGGGGGGGGGGGGGGGGGGGGGGGGGGGGGGGGGGGGGGGGGGGGGGGGGGGGGGGGGGGGGGGGGGGGGGGGGGGGGGGGGGGGGGGGGGGGGGGGGGGGGGGGGGGGGGGGGGGGGGGGGGGGGGGGGGGGGGGGGGGGGGGGGGGGGGGGGGGGGGGGGGGGGGGGGGGGGGGGGGGGGGGGGGGGGGGGGGGGGGGGGGGGGGGGGGGGGGGGGGGGGGGGGGGGGGGGGGGGGGGGGGGGGGGGGGGGGGGGGGGGGGGGGGGGGGGGGGGGGGGGGGGGGGGGGGGGGGGGGGGGGGGGGGGGGGGGGGGGGGGGGGGGGGGGGGGGGGGGGGGGGGGGGGGGGGGGGGGGGGGGGGGGGGGGGGGGGGGGGGGGGGGGGGGGGGGGGGGGGGGGGGGGGGGGGGGGGGGGGGGGGGGGGGGGGGGGGGGGGGGGGGGGGGGGGGGGGGGGGGGGGGGGGGGGGGGGGGGGGGGGGGGGGGGGGGGGGGGGGGGGGGGGGGGGGGGGGTTAAGTGGGCCTAGTCTGAATTATTGTAATTATGATAAAGAATTATATGCTCTTGTTCGGACTTTAGAAACATGGCAACATTATTTATGGCCCAAAGAATTTGTTATACATTGTGGTCATGAATCGTTGAAACATATTAAAAGTCAAGCTAAATTGAATCATAGACATGCTAAATGGGTTGAATTCATTGAGACTTTCCCTTATGTCATTAAACACATGAAGGGTAAAGAAAATGTTATTGCTGATGCATTGTCTCGTTGCTATACTATGCTTTCACAATACGTTTGGTTTGGAGACCATCAAAGATCAATATGTGCATGATGCTAAATTTAAAGATGTATTGCAGAATTGTAAGGAAGGGAGAACTTGGAACAAGTTCGTTCTTAACGATGGATTTGTGTTTCATGCTAACAAGCTATGCATTCCAGCTAGCTCTGTTTGTCTTTTTGTTGTTGCAGGAGGCGCATGGAGGAGGATTAATGGGACACTTTGGCGTCAAGAAGACGGAAGATATACTTGCTACACATTTCTTTTGGCCAAAGATGAGACAGGATGTTGAGCGTTTTGTTGCTCGCTGCACTACATGTCAAAAAGCTAAGTCAGGACTCAATCCTCATGGTTTATATATGCCTTTGCCTGTACCTAGTGTTCCTTGGGAGGACATATCTATGGACTTTGTTTTAGGTTTACCTCGAACAAAGAAGGGGGATATCATATTTGTTGTCGTGGATAGATTCTCGAAAATGGTACACTTTATACCATGTCATAAAAGTGGTGATGTTTTTAATGTTGCTGATTTGTTCTTTCGAGAAATTATTCGCTTGCATGGTGTGCCAAATACTATTGTTTCAGATCGTGATACTAAATTTCTTAGCCACTTTTCGAGATGTTTATGGGCTAAGTTGGGGATTAAACTGCTTTTTAGTACTACTTGTCACCCCCAAGCTGATGGACAAAGTGAAGTAGTCAATAGAACATTGTCTACTATGCTTAGGGTTGTTTTGAAGAATAATAAGAAGATGTGGGAAGAATGCTTGCCTCATATTGAATTTGCTTATAATCGTTCATTGCATTCTACTACTAATATGTGTCCTTTTGAAACTGTGTACGGTTTCCTACCTCGTGCACCTATTGATTTGTTGCCTCTTCCATCTTTGGAGAAGGTTAATTTTGATGCTAAAGAACGTGATGAATTGATTTTAAAAATTCATGAGTTAACTAAGGAAAACATTGAGCGTACAAATGCTAAATATAAACTTGCTGGAGATAAGGGTAGAAAACATGTTGTGTTTGCACCTGGAGATCTTGTTTGGTTACATTTGCGTAAGGATAGATTTCCTAATTTGTGCAAATCAAATCTAATGCCACGTGCTAATGGTCCTTTTAAGGTCTTAGAGAAAATAAATGATAATGCATATAAACTTGAGCTGCCTGCAGATTTTGGGGTTAGTCCCACTTTTAACATTGCAGATTTGAAGCCTTATTTGGGTGAGGAAGATGAGCTTCCGTCAAGGACGACTTCATTTCAAGAAGGGGAGGATGATGAGGACATCAATACCATTGTTACACCCACAGCCCCTGCTGCTATACATACTGGACCAATTACTAGAGCTCGCGCACGCCAATTGAATTACCAGGTACTTTCGTTTCTTGGTAACGTTCTAATGTTCATAAGAATATGATGCTGTCTAAATTGGATACGTTTGTTTTGCTAACAAATGAAGGGCCTAGCTTGGACAAGACAGATGAAACTTGGAGAAAGTTCAAGCATGTAGATGATGGCATACGCAAGGGGAACAACAACGGAGTTACAAGTGATGATTCCAGGACTTTGAAGCCACCATAATGAGTGCATGAAGCCTTGGACGAAATATACAAGATGCCACTTCATAAATTTCGTCCAGAGACTATTCTAGGTGCTGTGTCACCTTACTTTTGGGCCAGGCCCATGTAATTTCGAAACACTTGATTATAGGCTGTTTTTAGAGTCCGTATGTGTGGGGAAACAAGAGTTACGGTTGCTTTCAGACCCCTCCTCCAAGGGCCACGAAATTCCCCCTCTCTCCTTGATATATACAGCCCTTAGGGCATCGTTTAGACTCTGAGTTTTGTTTATATTAAAGTTCGCCATAGCTGCAACTTTGCGTACTTCGTTTTTGTTCAACGACAAGACAAAGGCGTCACAAAACCCCACCTTGATCCCTTAGGGCATCGTTTAGACTTTGAGTTTTGTTTAGATTAAAGTTCGCCATAGCTCCAACTTTGCATACTTCGTTTTTGTTCAACGACCAGACAAAGGCGTCCCAGAACCCCACCTTGATCAGTAAATCTTTCCTCTTATATTCGCAATATCCAGATTGCAATCTTAGTTTCTTACTTGCTCTTCATTTGCCTGCAGGAAACAGACCTTTGTGGAAGCTTGTAGGTTCCCACTCATCATAAAGTTTTCTAGGGATAGAGTCTAATTCGAGTTTCTCTTCATAAGATTGCATTAAAGCATCAACGATATGTTTGGTAAGGGGGGGGGGGGGGGGGGGGGGGGGGGGGGGGGGGGGGGGGGGGGGGGGGGGGGGGGGGGGGGGGGGGGGGGGGGGGGGGGGGGGGGGGGGGGGGGGGGGGGGGGGGGGGGGGGGGGGGGGGGGGGGGGGGGGGGGGGGGGGGGGGGGGGGGGGGGGGGGGGGGGGGGGGGGGGGGGGGGGGGGGGGGGGGGGGGGGGGGGGGGGGGGGGGGGGGGGGGGGGGGGGGGGGGGGGGGGGGGGGGGGGGGGGGGGGGGGGGGGGGGGGGGGGGGGGGGGGGGGGGGGGGGGGGGGGGGGGGGGGGGGGGGGGGGGGGGGGGGGGGGGGGGGGGGGGGGGGGGGGGGGGGGGGGGGGGGGGGGGGGGGGGGGGGGGGGGGGGGGGGGGGGGGGGGGGGGGGGGGGGGGGGGGGGGGGGGGGGGGGGGGGGGGGGGGGGGGGGGGGGGGGGGGGGGGGGGGGGGGGGGGGGGGGGGGGGGGGGGGGGGGGGGGGGGGGGGGGGGGGGGGGGGGGGGGGGGGGGGGGGGGGGGGGGGGGGGGGGGGGGGGGGGGGGGGGGGGGGGGGGGGGGGGGGGGGGGGGGGGGGGGGGGGGGGGGGGGGGGGGGGGGGGGGGGGGGGGGGGGGGGGGGGGGGGGGGGGGGGGGGGGGGGGGGGGGGGGGGGGGGGGGGGGGGGGGGGGGGGGGGGGGGGGGGGGGGGGGGGGGGGGGGGGGGGGGGGGGGGGGGGGGGGGGGGGGGGGGGGGGGGGGGGGGGGGGGGGGGGGGGGGGGGGGGGGGGGGGGGGGGGGGGGGGGGGGCATCATATTCTCATGAACATTAGAATCATTACCAAGAAACGAAAGTATCTGGTAATTTAATTGGCGTGCGCGAGCTCTAGTAATTGGTCCAGTATATGTAACAGTAGGGGCTGTGGGTGTAACAATGGTATTGATGTCCTCATCATCCTCCCCTTCTTGAAATGAAGTCGTCCTCGACGGAAGCGCATCTTCCTCACCCAGATAAGGCTTCAAATCTGCAATGTTAAAAGTGGGACTAACCCCAAAATCTACAGGTAGCTCAAGTTTATATACATTATCATTTATTTTCTCTAACACCTTAAAAGGACCATCAACATGTGGCATTAGCTTTGATTTGCGCAGATTAGGAAATCTATCTTTACGCAAATGTAACCAAACAAGATCTCCAGGCGCAAACACAACATGTTTTCTACCCTTATCTCCAGCAAGTTTATATTTAGCATTCATACGCTCAATGTTTTCCTTAGTTAACTCATGCATTTTTAAAATCAATTCAGAACATTCTTTAGCATCAAAATTAACCTTCTCTGAAGATGGAAGAGGCAACAAATCAAGGGGGGGGGGGGGGGGGGGGGGGGGGGGGGGGGGGGGGGGGGGGGGGGGGGGGGGGGGGGGGGGGGGGGGGGGGGGGGGGGGGGGGGGGGGGGGGGGGGGGGGGGGGGGGGGGGGGGGGGGGGGGGGGGGGGGGGGGGGGGGGGGGGGGGGGGGGGGGGGGGGGGGGGGGGGGGGGGGGGGGGGGGGGGGGGGGGGGGGGGGGGGGGGGGGGGGGGGGGGGGGGGGGGGGGGGGGGGGGGGGGGGGGGGGGGGGGGGGGGGGGGGGGGGGGGGGGGGGGGGGGGGGGGGGGGGGGGGGGGGGGGGGGGGGGGGGGGGGGGGGGGGGGGGGGGGGGGGGGGGGGGGGGGGGGGGGGGGGGGGGGGGGGGGGGGGGGGGGGGGGGGGGGGGGGGGGGGGGGGGGGGGGGGGGGGGGGGGGGGGGGGGGGGGGGGGGGGGGGGGGGGGGGGGGGGGGGGGGGGGGGGGGGGGGGGGGGGGGGGGGGGGGGGGGGGGGGGGGGGGGGGGGGGGGGGGGGGGGGGGGGGGGGGGGGGGGGGGGGGGGGGGGGGGGGGGGGGGGGGGGGGGGGGGGGGGGGGGGGGGGGGGGGGGGGGGGGGGGGGGGGGGGGGGGGGGGGGGGGGGGGGGGGGGGGGGGGGGGGGGGGGGGGGGGGGGGGGGGGGGGGGGGGGGGGGGGGGGGGGGGGGGGGGCTCTTCCCTCGTCAAACTGATAGGATGGGCATGAAATTCTTTTTTTTCACTTTTTTCGGAAATCAGGGCAGCGACGACGAAAAAGTGCGACAAAAAATCACTATGATGGCACGTGGCTCAAAAGACTCAGAAAAGCCTAAAAATAGGATAGGGAAGGGGGGGGGGGGGGGGGGGGGGGGGGGGGGGGGGGGGGGGGGGGGGGGGGGGGGGGGGGGGGGGTACGCAGGCAAGGAAACACGAATCAGAAATTAGATTGATCTCAAGAACAAACCTAATATGAGAAGAACTCGGATTGGTGGTGGATATATGGTTGTGGTATATGGCAGCGGTGGTGGTATATGGTAGCAGTGGTGGTATATGGATATGGATTGGTGGTGGTATATGGATATGGATTCAGAGCGGTGGCGGGTAAGCAAAAGTGGTAGATGGGCGATGATGATGGTAGAGGCTAAGGTGTCCCGATGTTTCGATGAGATGGTGGCTATCATTTTCTGTGGGAGTCGACCTTGACGATCCGACTACGAACGTGCGAGACGTCGCGCCTTAGCAATCGCTAAACCAACTTCCGAGGGTTATTGATCACGCCGGAGCACGATCAACCTGACCACAAGGGTCTGTTTTCCTGCGAGCAAACGAAGAACAAGCAAGAAACTGAGATTGCAATCGGGACCATACACAATTTCAAAAGGGCACATCTTAGTAGTAGAATGCAAGGAACGATTACAGCAAATTCAATATGAGGCAAGCATTCTTCCCACATTTTCTTATTATTCTTCAAAACAGCCCTAAGCATAGTAGACAATGTTCTATTGACTACTTCAGTTTGTCCATCAGTTTGGGGGTGACAAGTAGTACTAAAAAGCAGCTTAGTCCCCAACTTAGCCCATAAACATCTCCAAAAGTGGCTAAGAAATTCAGTATCACGATCTGAAACAATAGTATTTGGCACACCATGTAAGCGAATAATTTCACGAAAGAACAAATCAGCAACATTAACAGCATCATCGCTTTTATGACATGGTATAAAGTGTGCCATTTTCGAGAACCTATCCACGACAACAAATATGCTATCCCTCCCCTTCTTTGTTCGAGGTAAACCTAAAACAAAGTCCATAGATATATCCTCCCAAGGAATACTAGGTACAAGCAAAGGCATATATAAACCATGAGGATTGAGTCGTGACTTAGCTCTTTGACATGTAGTGCAGCGAGCAACAAAACGCTCAACATCCCGTCTCATCTTTGGCCAAAAGAAATGTGTAGCAAGTATATCCTCTGTCTTCTTGACGCCAAAGTGTCCCATTAATCCTCCTCCATGCGCCTCCTGCAACAACAAAAGACGAACGGAGCTAGCTGGAATGCATAGCTTGTTAGCACGAAACACAAATCCATCATTAAGAACGAACTTGTTCCAAGTTCTTCCTTCCTTACAATTCTGCAATACATCTTTAAATTCAGCATCATGAACATATTGATCTTTGATGGTCTCCAAACCAACTATTTTAAAGTCAAGTTGTGAAAGCATAGTATAACGACGAGACAAGGCATCAGCAATAACATTTTCTTTACCCTTCTTGTGTTTAATGACATAAGGGAAAGTCTCAATGAATTCAACCCATTTAGCATGTCTACGGTTCAATTTTTCTTGACTTTTAATGTGTTTCAAAGATTCATGATCAGAATGTATAACAAGGGGGGGGGGGGGGGGGGGGGGGGGGGGGGGGGGGGGGGGGGGGGGGGGGGGGGGGGGGGGGGGGGGGGGGGGGGGGGGGGGGGGGGGGGGGGGGGGGGGGGGGGGGGGGGGGGGGGGGGGGGGGGGGGGGGGGGGGGGGGGGGGGGGGGGGGGGGGGGGGGGGGGGGGGGGGGGGGGGGGGGGGGGGGGGGGGGGGGGGGGGGGGGGGGGGGGGGGGGGGGGGGGGGGGGGGGGGGGGGGGGGGGATTATCAGGTACTTCCGTTTCTTGGTAACGATTCTAATGTTCATGAGAATATGATGTTGCCTAAATTGGATACATTTGTTTTGCTGACAAATGAAGGGCCTGGCTTGGACAAGAAAGATGAACCCTGGAGCAAGTTCAAGCATGGAAATGATGGCATGCGCAAGGGGAACAAGAACGGAGTTACAAGTGATGATTCCAGGACTCTGAAGCCACCATAATGAGTGCATGAAGCATGGGACGAAATATACAAGATGCCACTTCATAAATTTCATCCAGAAGCTATTCTAGGTGCCGCGTCACCTTATTATTGGGCCAGGCCCATGTATTTTCGAAGTACTTAAGTATAGGTTGTTTTTAGAGTCCGTATGTGTGGGGAAACAAGAGTTAGGGTTGGTTTCGGACCCCTCCACCAAGGGCCACGAAATTCCCCCTCTTTCATCCAAATATACAGCCCTTAGGGCATCGTTTAGACTTTGGGTTTTGTTTAGACTAAAATTTCGCCATAGCTGCAACTTCGCGTCCTTCGTTTGTGTCCAACGACCAAACCAAGACGTCACAGAACCCCACCTTCATTAATAAAGCTTTCCTCTTTTAGGGGGGGGGGGGGGGGGGGGGGGGGGGGGGGGGGGGGGGGGGGGGGGGGGGGGGGGGGGGGGGGGGGGGGGGGGGGGGGGGGGGGGGGGGGGGGGGGGGGGGGGGGGGGGGGGGGGGGGGGGGGGGGGGGGGGGGGGGGGGGGGGGGGGGGGGGGGGGGGGGGGGGGGGGGGGGGGGGGGGGGGGGGGGGGGGGGGGGGGGGGGGGGGGGGGGGGGGGGGGGGGGGGGGGGGGGGGGGGGGGGGGGGGGGGGGGGGGGGGGGGGGGGGGGGGGGGGGGGGGGGGGGGGGGGGGGGGGGGGGGGGGGGGGGGGGGGGGGGGGGGGGGGGGGGGGGGGGGGGGGGGGGGGGGGGGGGGGGGGGGGGGGGGGGGGGGGGGGGGGGGGGGGGGGGGGGGGGGGGGGGGGGGGGGGGGGGGGGGGGGGGGGGGGGGGGGGGGGGGGGGGGGGGGGGGGGGGGGGGGGGGGGGGGGGGGGGGGGGGGGGGGGGGGGGGGGGGGGGGGGGGGGGGGGGGGGGGGGGGGGGGGGGGGGGGGGGGGGGGGGGGGGGGGGGGGGGGGGGGGGGGGGGGGGGGGGGGGGGGGGGGGGGGGGGGGGGGGGGGGGGGGGGGGGGGGGGGGGGGGGGGGGGGGGGGGGGGGGGGGGGGGGGGGGGGGGGGGGGGGGGGGGGGGGGGGGGGGGGGGGGGGGGGGGGGGGGGGGGGGGGGGGGGGGGGGGGGGGGGGGGGGGGGGGGGGGGGGGGGGGGGGGGGGGGGGGGGGGGGGGGGGGGGGGGGGGGGGGGGGGGGGGGGGGGGGGGGGGGGGGGGGGGGGGGGGGGGGGGGGGGGGGGGGGGGGGGGGGGGGGGGGGGGGGGGGGGGGGGGGGGGGGGGGGGGGGGGGGGGGGGGGGGGGGGGGGGGGGGGGGGGGGGGGGGGGGGGGGGGGGGGGGGGGGGGGGGGGGGGGGGGGGGGGGGGGGGGGGGGGGGGGGGGGGGGGGGGGGGGGGGGGGGGGGGGGGGGGGGGGGGGGGGGGGGGGGGGGGGGGGGGGGGGGGGG
>JAAAWM010009787.1:20000-28318 GCA_036873465.1 Thinopyrum obtusiflorum
GGGGGGGGGGGGGGGGGGGGGGGGGGGGGGGGGGGGGGGGGGGGGGGGGGGGGGGGGGGGGGGGGGGGGGGGGGGGGGGGGGGGGGGGGGGGGGGGGGGGGGGGGGGGGGGGGGGGGGGGGGGGGGGGGGGGGGGGGGGGGGGGGGGGGGGGGGGGGGGGGGGGGGGGGGGGGGGGGGGGGGGGGGGGGGGGGGGGGGGGGGGGGGGGGGGGGGGGGGGGGGGGGGGGGGGGGGGGGGGGGGGGGGGGGGGGGGGGGGGGGGGGGGGGGGGGGGGGGGGGGGGGGGGGGGGGGGGGGGGGGGGGGGGGGGGGGGGGGGGGGGGGGGGGGGGGGGGGGGGGGGGGGGGGGGGGGGGGGGGGGGGGGGGGGGGGGGGGGGGGGGGGGGGGGGGGGGGGGGGGGGGGGGGGGGGGGGGGGGGGGGGGGGGGGGGGGGGGGGGGGGGGGGGGGGGGGGGGGGGGGGGGGGGGGGGGGGGGGGGGGGGGGGGGGGGGGGGGGGGGGGGGGGGGGGGGGGGGGGGGGGGGGGGGGGGGGGGGGGGGGGGGGGGGGGGGGGGGGGGGGGGGGGGGGGGGGGGGGGGGGGGGGGGGGGGGGGGGGGGGGGGGGGGGGGGGGGGGGGGGGGGGGGGGGGGGGGGGGGGGGGGGGGGGGGGGGGGGGGGGGGGGGGGGGGGGGGGGGGGGGGGGGGGGGGGGGGGGGGGGGGGGGGGGGGGGGGGGGGGGGGGGGGGGGGGGGGGGGGGGGGGGGGGGGGGGGGGGGGGGGGGGGGGGGGGGGGGGGGGGGGGGGGGGGGGGGGGGGGGGGGGGGGGGGGGCTTAAGAGGAAAGGAATGACGAATATTTCCTTTATGAGGAAGCAAGACCCGGACTTGTATTCAACTTGTGAGAAAGGATAGACTAGTCCTAGTCCTACTAGGACTCCACATGTAACCCGCCCCTTCAACATATATAAGGAGGGGTAGGGCTCCCCAAAGGGGGACAGAAAATAATCTCTAGGGCTAGACACAAAGGGAGAGCCGACTTATATAGCGACTCTCTCAAAAGCATAATGAGATCTAGCCACAAACAACATGTAGGGCTATTCCGGATGATGTTTCCCGGGCCCGAAGCTGTCTAAATCCTTGTCTTCTGTTGCGTCTCTCGATTCCGCTCAACCCCTCTCAAGCTACTACAAAGATGCGTTGGCCTCACGACTAAGTCCTCACACTAGGACATCTGTCGTGACAATTCCACTACAGTAACCACGAAGGGAAATTAAACAATGTATTAGTTGAAGAGTTACTCTCATTAGAAGGTGGGAACGGGTAGCTAATCCGCTCTTCCTCCTTTTGTTCTTCGCTATCCTCATCATCTTTTTCATCCAATGAGCTCACAGTTTCATCAATTTCTTCATCCGTAGACTCCTGCAAAATATTAGTCTCTTCTCAGAGGGGGGGGGGGGGGGGGGGGGGGGGGGGGGGGGGGGGGGGGGGGGGGGGGGGGGGGGGGGGGGGGGGGGGGGGGGGGGGGGGGGGGGGGGGGGGGGGGGGGGGGGGGGGGGGGGGGGGGGGGGGGGGGGGGGGGGGGGGGGGGGGGGGGGGGGGGGGGGGGGGGGGGGGGGGGGGGGGGGGGGGGGGGGGGGGGGGGGGGGGGGGGGGGGGGGGGGGGGGGGGGGGGGGGGGGGGGGGGGGGGGGGGGGGGGGGGGGGGGGGGGGGGGGGGGGGGGGGGGGGGGGGGGGGGGGGGGGGGGGGGGGGGGGGGGGGGGGGGGGGGGGGGGGGGGGGGGGGGGGGGGGGGGGGGGGGGGGGGGGGGGGGGGGGGGGGGGGGGGGGGGGGGGGGGGGGGGGGGGGGGGGGGGGGGGGGGGGGGGGGGGGGGGGGGGGGGGGGGGGGGGGGGGGGGGGGGGGGGGGGGGGGGGGGGGGGGGGGGGGGGGGGGGGGGGGGGGGGGGGGGGGGGGGGGGGGGGGGGGGGGGGGGGGGGGGGGGGGGGGGGGGGGGGGGGGGGGGGGGGGGGGGGGGGGGGGGGGGGGGGGGGGGGGGGGGGGGGGGGGGGGGGGGGGGGGGGGGGGGGGGGGGGGGGGGGGGGGGGGGGGGGGGGGGGGGGGGGGGGGGGGGGGGGGGGGGGGGGGGGGGGGGGGGGGGGGGGGGGGGGGGGGGGGGGGGGGGGGGGGGGGGGGGGGGGGGGGGGGGGGGGGGGGGGGGGGGGGGGGGGGGGGGGGGGGGGGGGGGGGGGGGGGGGGGGGGGGGGGGGGGGGGGGGGGGGGGGGGGGGGGGGGGGGGGGGGGGGGGGGGGGGGGGGGGGGGGGGGGGGGGGGGGGGGGGGGGGGGGGGGGGGGGGGGGGGGGGGGGGGGGGGGGGGGGGGGGGGGGGGGGGGGGGGGGGGGGGGGGGGGGGGGGGGGGGGGGGGGGGGGGGGGGGGGGGGGGGGGGGGGGGGGGGGGGGGGGGGGGGGGGGGGGGGGGGGGGGGGGGGGGGGGGGGGGGGGGGGGGGGGGGGGGGGGGGGGGGGGGGGGGGGGGGGGGGGGGGGGGGGGGGGGGGGGGGGGGGGGGGGGGGGGGGGGGGGGGGGGGGGGGGGGGGGGGGGGGGGGGGGGGGGGGGGGGGGGGGGGGGGGGGGGGGGGGGGGGGGGGGGGGGGGGGGGGGGGGGGGGGGGGGGGGGGGGGGGGGGGGGGGGGGGGGGGGGGGGGGGGGGGGGGGGGGGGGGGGGGGGGGGGGGGGGGGGGGGGGGGGGGGGGGGGGGGGGGGGGGGGGGGGGGGGGGGGGGGGGGGGGGGGGGGGGGGGGGGGGGGGGGGGGGGGGGGGGGGGGGGGGGGGGGGGGGGGGGGGGGGGGGGGGGGGGGGGGGGGGGGGGGGGGGGGGGGGGGGGGGGGGGGGGGGGGGGGGGGGGGGGGGGGGGGGGGGGGGGGGGGGGGGGGGGGGGGGGGGGGGGGGGGGGGGGGGGGGGGGGGGGGGGGGGGGGGGGGGGGGGGGGGGGGGGGGGGGGGGGGGGGGGGGGGGGGGGGGGGGGGGGGGGGGGGGGGGGGGGGGGGGGGGGGGGGGGGGGGGGGGGGGGGGGGGGGGGGGGGGGGGGGGGGGGGGGGGGGGGGGGGGGGGGGGGGGGGGGGGGGGGGGGGGGGGGGGGGGGGGGGGGGGGGGGGGGGGGGGGGGGGGGGGGGGGGGGGGGGGGGGGGGGGGGGGGGGGGGGGGGGGGGGGGGGGGGGGGGGGGGGGGGGGGGGGGGGGGGGGGGGGGGGGGGGGGGGGGGGGGGGGGGGGGGGGGGGGGGGGGGGGGGGGGGGGGGGGGGGGGGGGGGGGGGGGGGGGGGGGGGGGGGGGGGGGGGGGGGGGGGGGGGGGGGGGGGGGGGGGGGGGGGGGGGGGGGGGGGGGGGGGGGGGGGGGGGGGGGGGGGGGGGGGGGGGGGGGGGGGGGGGGGGGGGGGGGGGGGGGGGGGGGGGGGGGGGGGGGGGGGGGGGGGGGGGGGGGGGGGGGGGGGGGGGGGGGGGGGGGGGGGGGGGGGGGGGGGGGGGGGGGGGGGGGGGGGGGGGGGGGGGGGGGGGGGGGGGGGGGGGGGGGGGGGGGGGGGGGGGGGGGGGGGGGGGGGGGGGGGGGGGGGGGGGGGGGGGGGGGGGGGGGGGGGGGGGGGGGGGGGGGGGGGGGGGGGGGGGGGGGGGGGGGGGGGGGGGGGGGGGGGGGGGGGGGGGGGGGGGGGGGGGGGGGGGGGGGGGGGGGGGGGGGGGGGGGGGGGGGGGGGGGGGGGGGGGGGGGGGGGGGGGGGGGGGGGGGGGGGGGGGGGGGGGGGGGGGGGGGGGGGGGGGGGGGGGGGGGGGGGGGGGGGGGGGGGGGGGGGGGGGGGGGGGGGGGGGGGGGGGGGGGGGGGGGGGGGGGGGGGGGGGGGGGGGGGGGGGGGGGGGGGGGGGGGGGGGGGGGGGGGGGGGGGGGGGGGGGGGGGGGGGGGGGGGGGGGGGGGGGGGGGGGGGGGGGGGGGGGGGGGGGGGGGGGGGGGGGGGGGGGGGGGGGGGGGGGGGGGGGGGGGGGGGGGGGGGGGGGGGGGGGGGGGGGGGGGGGGGGGGGGGGGGGGGGGGGGGGGGGGGGGGGGGGGGGGGGGGGGGGGGGGGGGGGGGGGGGGGGGGGGGGGGGGGGGGGGGGGGGGGGGGGGGGGGGGGGGGGGGGGGGGGGGGGGGGGGGGGGGGGGGGGGGGGGGGGGGGGGGGGGGGGGGGGGGGGGGGGGGGGGGGGGGGGGGGGGGGGGGGGGGGGGGGGGGGGGGGGGGGGGGGGGGGGGGGGGGGGGGGGGGGGGGGGGGGGGGGGGGGGGGGGGGGGGGGGGGGGGGGGGGGGGGGGGGGGGGGGGGGGGGGGGGGGGGGGGGGGGGGGGGGGGGGGGGGGGGGGGGGGGGGGGGGGGGGGGGGGGGGGGGGCCCCCCGGCCATCCATTCAAGCCCCGCCGACCTCCAGATCGGGCGCAAGCAGCTCCTGCGCCCCACACGCCTATGATAGACACCGATGCGCCGCTTCCCCGGGGAACAGGCGGACTAGGTGCTCCGTGCGCCTAAGCGGGTGCTGGTTCTTTTAATTGCGGTTCGACTGACCCTGAATTGAAATCCAGGCGGGCTACTGACCTCTAGCAAAGGTGAAACAGTAAAAGGGAGGAAACCTTGTGCATTTAGTATCACGAAGAAGATGCAGTAAGAAGCGCTCAACTAGTTTCTTTCATGGGATGAATACGGTGTGAGCGAAGACGTAAGATTTGCACGAATAAGGGAAGAGGAGTACCTCTTTCTGCTGGCAGTGCTGTGTCCTCCTTCTGTTTTTCTGACGATCTTCTTGTTGTTCGCCGGAAACCAGAAGTTGTGGAGGACGGTGCAGCCTTGGATGAACCCATGGCCAAGTTGTTGAGTGTGGTGCGGCGGCCGTCTGTCGGCGGCGGGGAAGCAGATCCGAGGCGGCGAATGACGGCGTAGCGGGAACAGCTCCGGTGCGGTGGACGGTTGCGACAGTGGAGCCGCAGCAGTGAGAAGCAGGACGGCGTGGTCGGAGTGGTTCTGGTACGGCGCACGTCGGCGTCGGCGTCGTGGAGGCAGCTCTGCCTCGGCTTCAGCTGCTAAGTCCTTGAGGGCGTTGCGGTTGCGGTTGCATTGGACGACGACGTCGGGGTACCGGCTCCGGCGTGATGGAGGAGGGCGGCGGTGGATTGGCCGCTATGGGGTGGAGGACGGAGGAGGCTGGGGTTTCGCGGCTGGTGGAGAGGGCGTTTTCGCGCCCATGGAGTATGAATGGGGAAACGGAGGGAGGCGGGGAACTAAGGGGGAACAATGTTTCGGTTTGAGACGCGCTTGTTTGAAATTTGGGGAAAGTTACAAACTTTGCCCCCATCTAAAATTTCGGACATATTGCGCGTTGGGGGTAGGACAGTCATGTCAGGTGTCCCAAATGTGGGCGGGATAGATTTCGGCCGAGCGCATGGATAGGCGCCCACGGCGTATGAATGCTTCTCGGAGGCGGTTGAGACTGGCGTCTTGGTGAAGTTACAACCCTACCCTGGTTTAGACCTTTGGACATCGGGCCGATAGGCTACATGGGCCAGAGTCAGGACAGTAATTTTCTACCACCAAAACATTAGTCTCGCGCGGTTTCGGGTGACCAGAGGCCTATTAGGAGATGCAATTTAACAAATTAGGAGCATTGATGAGGGATACACAAGAAAAGTAGTTTGATGTAAGAACATGGTTAATAGAAAGACGTAGTATGTACCAAAAACAGGAAGGCATGTCATATTCACAGGTATAATGTGTTAACTAAGCAGATGCAATTTACCCTAATTAGACACCATATGCAACATGCAACCACATATCACACTGCCAAGTAAGAGCAAGCACTTGCGATGGTGGTGTGGGGGAATTGCGGTGATCAACTAGAGAGCTACGTTGACTATCTTCATTTAGCCTTGCTGTTTCTTGAGAATCATGTGGGGAGGATGACACTGCACTCTTTAAACGAGTAGGGCGTCTCACAGTAACCCACTCGGGTGACTGTCTCATCATAAGTGATTGACGAGGGATACAAAAGAGCATTAGTTTGATGTACGAACATGGTTAATAGACATATGTAGTATGTATCAAAAACAGGAAGGCATGTCATTATCAAAGGTATAATGTGTAAAGTAAGCAGATGCAATTTAACCAAATTGGAAGCAATACAAGCTAGACACCATATGCAACATGCAACCGCATTTGACAGCGCAAAGTTAAAGAAAGCACCTGGGATGGTTGTGTGTGGCAATTGAGATCATCAACTGCAGAGCTACGTTTACTGTCTCCAACTGCTGACACTGCACCCATTAGAGCGCTGAAACGCTTAGTGCTTATCTTCGAATTACACTGGAGCGACTTTTGTCTTTTCTTTTCTGCATTCATCAACACTGCGTCAGAGTCTGAAATACCCATGCATAAAAAACAATAGTGTGAGTATGGGTGAAGTGTGTGCACAATTAGTATAGTGTAAAGGTAGCAGATAGCAGGTCGGTGAGAAATAAATGATGGGAGACATGTGATAGCTCTACAACATGCATGGCACACTAAATTACTACAGGATTCTATGAAAATAACGGTCAACTGAAAGCAAATAGGTCAGTCCATTTTTTCTGCACCGTCCGATGTACAAAGAGGGGGGGGGGGGGGGGGGGGGGGGGGGGGGGGGGGGGGGGGGGGGGGGGGGGGGGGGGGGGGGGGGGGGGGGGGGGGGGGGGGGGGGGGGGGGGGGGGGGGGGGGGGGGGGGGGGGGGGGGGGGGGGGGGGGGGGGGGGGGGGGGGGGGGGGGGGGGGGGGGGGGGGGGGGGGGGGGGGGGGGGGGGGGGGGGGGGGGGGGGGGGGGGGGGGGGGGGGGGGGGGGGGGGGGGGGGGGGGGGGGGGGGGGGGGGGGGGGGGGGGGGGGGGGGGGGGGGGGGGGGGGGGGGGGGGGGGGGGGGGGGGGGGGGGGGGGGGGGGGGGGGGGGGGGGGGGGGGGGGGGGGGGGGGGGGGGGGGGGGGGGGGGGGGGCCTCCTTGGCCTCCTCTTCCTCTCTCCCACTAAGGCCCAATAAGGCCAATATACTCCCTGGGGGGTTCCGGTAACCTCCCGGTACTCCAATAAATGCCCGAACTCACCCGGAACCATTGTTGTAAACCGGTTGGGACTTGGTAAACCGGCGGATGGTAAACCGGCGGAGAGTTAAGACAGATGGCTAAGACACACGGTAAACCGGCGAGTGTTAAACCGGCAGAGTCAAGACAGATGGTAGCACCGGCAGGTGTTAAGACAATGTTAAACCGGCAGTAGTTGTTAAACCGGCAGACAATGTTAAACCGACAGACAATGTTAAACCGGGAGATGTTGTTAAACCGGCAGACAATGTTAAACCGGCAGATGTTGTTAAACCGGCAGACAATGTTAAACCGACTGACGTTAAGAAGCCCAAGAAAGGAAGTCAAAATAGTTTAAGTCTTAGTCCGAGATGGACTCTACATGTAACCCGCCCCTTCAACTTATATAAGGAGGGGCAGGGCTCCCCAAATAGGGACAAGCAAGAAACAATCTCTAGGGCTAGACACAACTAGAGGAGAGCTGATTTACGGCGACTCCCTCGTGATGATAATGAGATCTAGCCTCAAACAGCATGTAGGGTTTTTACCGGATGATGTTTCCCGGGGCCCGAAGCTGTCTAAACCCTTGTCTTGTGTTGCGTCTCACGATTTTGCTCAACCCCTCTCAAGCTACCACATAGATGCGTTGGCCTCGCGACTAAGTCATCACACTAAGGACATCTGACGTGTTATTTCCACGACAGGGAGAGTGTTGTCCACATACCCTCATAGACCGAAGCGGAAGCGTTATGACAATGCGGTTGATGTAATCATATGTCTTCATGATCTGACCAAACCTAGTACCGAAAGTACGGCACCTCCGCGATCTGCAAAGGTTCAGCTCGGTGACGTCCCACGAACTCTAGATCCAGCTGAGTGTCGGGGAAGAGCTTTGTCAGCACGACAGCGTGATGACGGTGATGATGAAGTTACCGACGCACGGCTTCTCCTAAGCACTACACCAATATGACCGAGGTGGAAATCTGTGGAGGGGGGCACCGCACACAGCTAAACAATCAACTTGTGTGTCTATGGGGTGCCCCCCTCCCCCGTATATAAAGGAGTGGAGGAGGGAAGGGGCCGACCCTCTCTACGGCGCGCCCTAGGGGAGTCCTGCTCCCACCGGGAGTAGGATTCCCCCCTTCCCTAGTTGGAGTAGGAGAGGAAGGAAGGAGGAGAGAGGGAGGAAGGAAAGGGGGGTGGGGGGAGACCCCCACCCAATTTGGATTGGGCTTGGGGCGGGGGGGGGGGGG
>JAAAWM010009788.1:0-28325 GCA_036873465.1 Thinopyrum obtusiflorum
AAAGTTGAGGAGATATGAAGTACCACCTCTCTTGCGGCGCCGTGTAGGCATCAGGGGTGCGATGGCTGTCGGTGGTGTTGAAGCAGATCTGCGATGGTAGACGGGTGCATCGGGGGATAAGTCCCGTTGTGGTGGAAGAGAAGGTCGTGTGAGCGGCCCCGGCAAAGAGGACGACGGCACCGATGAAGCAAGAGGACGTGATGCAAGGCTCTTGGTCCGTCGCCGTGGATGAGAAACGTCCATCTCTAGCAGTGGACGACGCGGTCTTGGTAGGCGCTCCGGCATGGTGGAGGACGGTGGCGATGGATGTGGTGGAGGACGGCGGCGATGGATGTGGTGGAGGACGGCGGCGATGGATGGGGTGGCGGACGGAGGCTGGTGTGGGGATGGTGTTCTAGCGCGGACGGTGTATGAATGGGAAAATGGAGGGAGAGGTATGGGGAACCATGTTTTTGGGGCGCGCCTGTCTGAAATATGGGAAAGTTACGAACTTAGCCACCGTTTAAAATTTGGACGTCTCGTCGGTTGGGGATACGACGGTAATCTCGCATCTCGCCAATATTTGCCCAGAGCGATTTCGGGTGAGGAGAGGGTGGTTGGCGCCCATGGTTGGCGCCCATGGTGTATGAACGGGGCTGACAGGTAGGGCGGTTGTGTCATGTCTGAGTGAAGTTACAAACCTGCCCCTATTGAAAATATTTGCCTACATCGATTTCGGCCGAGTCGAGTTTGTTTTGCCGCCCACCGTGTATGAATGGGGAAATGGAGGGAGAAATAGAGGTCTTTCAGACGAGCTTGAATCAAATGTGTTTTTCCGCCCATGTTTGGCGCCCACCGTGTCGGAATGGGCTCAGAGGCGGTCGTGTCATGTCTTATTGAAGTTACTATCCTACCCCTATTTAGAGCAGTGGAAATCGGGCCGATGGATTGTCCGTATAATGGGTAGACAGTAATTTCCATCTCCCAAACACTTGGCTTCGGGCAGCCGACGTGGGAGTGGACATTTTGCCGCTTCTTTCGAATTTTGGGACAATAAGCATCCACGTTTACCCTGGCAACTAAATTCGAATCCATTTTGTATTCCTATACGAATCTTTATAAATCATTCGATGTGTTTTTATATATCTTCAAAAGGACGACAAAGATGTATTCCACTGTCATATATGAATATGGTTTACAAATGCCGATACTCAAATTCAGAAGCTAGAATCCAGTTTAAGGTGAATTCAAATATTTGGAACAGTTCATGTCCAACTCAAATGCCACACGCAGCATAATGTGTACTCCCATTTAGATATGTACACAAGCGATGTATCGGGGGGGGGGGGGGGGGGGGGGGGGGGGGGGGGGGGGGGGGGGGGGGGGGGGGGGGGGGGGGGGGGGGGGGGGGGGGGGGGGGGGGGGGGGGGGGGGGGGGGGGGGGGGGGGGGGGGGGGGGGGGGGGGGGGGGGGGGGGGGGGGGGGGGGGGGGGGGGGGGGGGGGGGGGGGGGGGGGGGGGGGGGGGGGGGGGGGGGGGGGGGGGGGGGGGGGGGGGGGGGGGGGGGGGGGGGGGGGGGGGGGGGGGGGGGGGGGGGGGGGGGGGGGGGGGGGGGGGGGGGGGGGGGGGGGGGGGGGGGGGGGGGGGGGGGGGGGGGGGGGGGGGGGGGGGGGGGGGGGGGGGGGGGGGGGGGGGGGGGGGGGGGGGGGGGGGGGGGGGGGGGGGGGGGGGGGGGGGGGGGGGGGGGGGGGGGGGGGGGGGGGGGGGGGGGGGGGGGGGGGGGGGGGGGGGGGGGGGGGGGGGGGGGGGGGGGGGGGGGGGGGGGGGGGGGGGGGGGGGGGGGGGGGGGGGGGGGGGGGGGGGGGGGGGGGGGGGGGGGGGGGGGGGGGGGGGGGGGGGGGGGGGGGGGGGGGGGGGGGGGGGGGGGGGGGGGGGGGGGGGGGGGGGGGGGGGGGGGGGGGGGGGGGGGGGGGGGGGGGGGGGGGGGGGGGGGGGGGGGGGGGGGGGGGGGGGGGGGGGGGGGGGGGGGGGGGGGGGGGGGGGGGGGGGGGGGGGGGGGGGGGGGGGGGGGGGGGGGGGGGGGGGGGGGGGGGGGGGGGGGGGGGGGGGGGGGGGGGGGGGGGGGGGGGGGGGGGGGGGGGGGGGGGGGGGGGGGGGGGGGGGGGGGGGGGGGGGGGGGGGGGGGGGGGGGGGGGGGGGGGGGGGGGGGGGGGGGGGGGGGGGGGGGGGGGGGGGGGGGGGGGGGGGGGGGGGGGGGGGGGGGGGGGGGGGGGGGGGGGGGGGGGGGGGGGGGGGGGGGGGGGGGGGGGGGGGGGGGGGGGGGGGGGGGGGGGGGGGGGGGGGGGGGGGGGGGGGGGGGGGGGGGGGGGGGGGGGGGGGGGGGGGGGGGGGGGGGGGGGGGGGGGGGGGGGGGGGGGGGGGGGGGGGGGGGGGGGGGGGGGGGGGGGGGGGGGGGGGGGGGGGGGGGGGGGGGGGGGGGGGGGGGGGGGGGGGGGGGGGGGGGGGGGGGGGGGGGGGGGGGGGGGGGGGGGGGGGGGGGGGGGGGGGGGGGGGGGGGGGGGGGGGGGGGGGGGGGGGGGGGGGGGGGGGGGGGGGGGGGGGGGGGGGGGGGGGGGGGGGGGGGGGGGGGGGGGGGGGGGGGGGGGGGGGGGGGGGGGGGGGGGGGGGGGGGGGGGGGGGGGGGGGGGGGGGGGGGGGGGGGGGGGGGGGGGGGGGGGGGGGGGGGGGGGGGGGGGGGGGGGGGGGGGGGGGGGGGGGGGGGGGGGGGGGGGGGGGGGGGGGGGGGGGGGGGGGGGGGGGGGGGGGGGGGGGGGGGGGGGGGGGAACAATGTGGTCAGTCTCAGCTTGCTTCGTTTTGAAATCCACCAAATATTTAATTGTTGTCTTGAGTACTGCTACTGATTGTGCTGTTTGCTTCCTCAACATGTCAACTTTATCTCTAAATGCAGAAGCAGAATCTCTTTCTACCACTAGTTTAGCCTCTAGAGCATCAGCAGTTGGCAATTCATAATGCACGATTGGGCCAGTGCCACTGCTGTGGGATGATACAACGTCCATGGGGACCTCGCTCTTTGATCTTGGGCTAACCTGTTTTGCCATTAAAGTTCCGATTGGATTCAGAAAAGTTGAAGTTAGCAAAACATCTCAACTGGGAGTTATAACAGCAAACCAGTTAAACAAACAAGTAATTAAAGAGTTTCAATTCGATGCTGAAAAGTAGTTATTAACATCATTGTAACCCGTTGTTGCAGTAGCAAAGCAGTTAAACAAACAAGTAGCTATTTAAGTTCAGGCAAACAGGTAATTCTTAACAGTAAGTATCAAACACATAGATAGGTGCAGTCTATAATAGGATTAACAGGCTGTGGCATTATGTAATCAGTAGCAAACTAAATTAAGCCAAGCAACGTAATTGAACAATTTTGCAATAAGTGGCTAACTAAAATTCCGAGAAGCAGGTAACTGAACTTACGCTAGTTCTTTGTACAGGCACACTGCAACTTCTTTTTCGCTTACAAGGTTGTACGAAGGAGTCCATGGCATCAATGGCTTGGATACGCAGTCCCAATACTTCTTTCTTCCCACACTACATTGGTAAGTCGAATGGTTAATCTGGTAAGATGGTGCGTCCTTGATATGTTATATGAGGACGTGTAGTCAGACTAGTTGTAGCCACACACATCACACTGGCTTTTACTGTATATTTCATGCGATTACTTTTGGCATATCGAGATCTAAGCAATCTACAATAGGATGAAAAGACTGGCATCCTTCACATTATTGGCGAACTCAGTTCATAGAAACAAGCAATTCAACCATTGGGTAAATCAAAAGCGCCACTGGAATATTTTTCACTACCCCTATCATACACGCAAAAGGGGCGACGCCACCATAGGGGCTGGTATGGGCAGCCGCCTCGGGTGGCTTGAAAGTGTGCACCTAGTTTGAGTCATCCAGGTTGGCCCAGGCTAGTTTTGTTCGTCCCAACGCGCGAGCAGGCAAGGTAAAAAATGAAGAAAAATGTTTCAATTTGGATAGGCCAATAACATAAGTGCAAGGCAGGCCCTATAGCAGGCTCGTGGCCCAAACGAGCACCTCCCATATCGATCAACAGCAGGAAAAATCCCAATTCATCCGCTCCAGCCTCCATTCTGGTTCGCTCCTAACCTAGCCGCCGCTGGACAGACCAACACAGCACTTCCTCGCGCCCTCATTGGAGGGCGGTCGCTGGGCTTCAAGCGAACGGAAGGACAAGAAGATGAAGATCCAACCCTGGGTGTAGCCTGCGTGGGAGGCAGCGGCGGCAGCACGGGCATGGCATCGAGCTTGCGCAAACGGACAGTCGCAGCTTGCAAGAGTAGCATGCGCAACGAGCAGGTACATCACATCCCTGATTATATCTAATTCAACTCTTCAATTTCTGGCCAATAGTTAAACCTGACGGTGTTCTAATACTGCTTGTATGTAGGGAATCTATGAGAAAATGAAACCAATTTCTACTTATTTTATAACTCCCCCAATCAATACTGAACTGACTGAATCTGATGTATCTAATCAAGTTTCCAGTGCAAACATCCAAGCTCATGTTGTTCTTGAGCCTGAAGTGTCTAATGAACAGACTGCTAATGAAGGATTTGATGCAAACATTTTACATGCTCCTGGTGATGAACATATAGTGTCTAATGAGGCATCTAATGCAAGCATTTTGCAAGCTCCCATTGAAGTATTTAGTGTCTAATGATGATCTGCTATGTTGAGAGAGACATAGAGATTTGCAGGCATTGATGACAAGCAAATTATAATGCATTTTCATGGCTTGAGGAAACATCGAGGCCATCTACCAGAAAGTCCCCGTATCATGACAACGTAGCATAAATACTTTTCTAATCTGTTGTTTGAAACTATTGGCATACTTGTGCAGGATAGATATATTGATATGCAGTTTGCGCACTGGTTATAGGTGCAATTACACTTCGATATTTTTAGCCAGAGAATGAATAATTCAAGCAGGTATAGACCATGTTTGTAGTCCTTGTACACCATGTTGCATTTTGTGTTTTTTGGTGCTTGCATCATTTAGTGTTTATAATCTGAACTACTTTGGATCATTAGCTGGTTTTCAAAGTGCATGTAGCTTCACATTTCTCAAGTTATGTTGATTTCCGGAGTGCAACTGCCTTCATATTTTTTAAGTTAAATGTTCGCCCCTGGTAACTTGAATTCGTGGATCCGCCACTGCACACAAATCATACACGAATGCCAGTACGAATTAAATGAAATGCAGGGACTTACGCTAGCTTGTTGTACAGGCTCACTGTAGCTCTGCTTGCGCTTGGGATGTTCCATGTACAAGTTCATGTTACCACTTGCTTGGATGTGCAGGCCTTGTGCTCCTTGCATCCCCCTCTGCATTTTTGACACGGCGAATGGCTTATCAAATAAGAGGAATCGACCTTGCTGTTGTACCGGAGGACAGATACTTACAAGGTTATACGGGTGTGCAGGATGTGTACCAGATCCCGTAGCACCATCATGCTTCGCTAAAAAATGGATTTGCTTGTTTCAGATGATATCTCCAGAAGAAATAAGAGTTAAAGTCAGAGTTGGATAGGCGTGTATGCTAAGAGAGCAGTGAAAGGATATCCAAACATCGTCGGAACAGTGCACAAGGGAGTGATGTGTGGATACCTAGTTTGGGCCGGTGTTTGGGCATGCTCGCCTAGCTAGAGTGCGGGTCACTTCAGAGCCGTTGAGGGTGATGCGCTGGCATTGGCTGGCCGCGCACAGATGCAGATCTTGAGTGGCAGCGGAGCGCTACGATGCGGTGGACGAGACCGTTGGTGAAGCCCCAGCGGCCTCGGGGGGCGGAGGCGCGACGATGTGCTCGGTGAAGTAGCCCCGGTGAGCTTGGAGACGGCGTCGATGAAGCACACCTGATGCGGTGGAAGTCGGTGTCTGTGAGGCACGTCGATTGCGGCGGCCGACATTGTCGGTGGACCACCCGGTGCGGTGGACGAGGGCGTAGATGAGGTAGCTCCGGTGCGGTGGTGAAGCGCGATCGTCGTCTTCGTCGTCGTCGTCCGGCACAGAGGTGGGGAAAGAGTCGAGACGAGGGGCGATTCAAACTTTGCTTGGGTTGGCGGCGAATTAGGGATTTGAGCAATCTGGGCGCGGAAGGGGTCGGTGGAGAAGGGAGATTTTGCAGGGCTGGAATTGGGGCCGCCAGATTTTTCAATCCGAAACGTGGAAGCGCGAACTTATTTTGTCGTCGTCCTTTTTTTGGGGGGGGGAGGGGGGAGTGAGGGAGGGGGTGGGTGTCTGGGTGCTACGTGTCCGTCCGACACACGCGACCACCACGACACGACCCTGGTGCGCCTACATTTGAGAATGCAAACGAATCTTCTTTCATTTGCAAATGAATCTGTATGTATTACCATGCCCGTGTTTTCCTTGCAATAATTTGTCATTCGAAATGAGATACTATAAATTAATTAATGAGGAGTTATTTGAAAAAAAATCGAAACGGTATCCACGCTAACGTGGATTAGAGTGTGTGTCACATAATTAGTTATTTGAATTAGAGTGTGTGTCACATAGCGATCTCCAATTCTAACATGGATTTCGCATTTCACTGTATCCATGCTACTTTTTTAATACAAATTCATATGTATATGATGAACACCATGGTAGTGAGAAAACTTTTGGATGGATTCAAACACCCCCCCCCCCCCCCCCCCCCCCCCCCCCCCCCCCCCCCCCCCCCCCCCCCCCCCCCCCCCCCCCCCCCCCCCCCCCCCCCCCCCCCCCCCCCCCCCCCCCCCCCCCCCCCCCCCCCCCCCCCCCCCCCCCCCCCCCCCCCCCCCCCCCCCCCCCCCCCCCCCCCCCCCCCCCCCCCCCCCCCCCCCCCCCCCCCCCCCCCCCCCCCCCCCCCCCCCCCCCCCCCCCCCCCCCCCCCCCCCCCCCCCCCCCCCCCCCCCCCCCCCCCCCCCCCCCCCCCCCCCCCCCCCCCCCCCCCCCCCCCCCCCCCCCCCCCCCCCCCCCCCCCCCCCCCCCCCCCCCCCCCCCCCCCCCCCCCCCCCCCCCCCCCCCCCCCCCCCCCCCCCCCCCCCCCCCCCCCCCCCCCCCCCCCCCCCCCCCCCCCCCCCCCCCCCCCCCCCCCCCCCCCCCCCCCCCCCCCCCCCCCCCCCCCCCCCCCCCCCCCCCCCCCCCCCCCCCCCCCCCCCCCCCCCCCCCCCCCCCCCCCCCCCCCCCCCCCCCCCCCCCCCCCCCCCCCCCCCCCCCCCCCCCCCCCCCCCCCCCCCCCCCCCCCCCCCCCCCCCCCCCCCCCCCCCCCCCCCCCCCCCCCCCCCCCCCCCCCCCCCCCCCCCCCCCCCCCCCCCCCCCCCCCCCCCCCCCCCCCCCCCCCCCCCCCCCCCCCCCCCCCCCCCCCCCCCCCCCCCCCCCCCCCCCCCCCCCCCCCCCCCCCCCCCCCCCCCCCCCCCCCCCCCCCCCCCCCCCCCCCCCCCCCCCCCCCCCCCCCCCCCCCCCCCCCCCCCCCCCCCCCCCCCCCCCCCCCCCCCCCCCCCCCCCCCCCCCCCCCCCCCCCCCCCCCCCCCCCCCCCCCCCCCCCCCCCCCCCCCCCCCCCCCCCCCCCCCCCCCCCCCCCCCCCCCCCCCCCCCCCCCCCCCCCCCCCCCCCCCCCCCCCCCCCCCCCCCCCCCCCCCCCCCCCCCCCCCCCCCCCCCCCCCCCCCCCCCCCCCCCCCCCCCCCCCCCCCCCCCCCCCCCCCCCCCCCCCCCCCCCCCCCCCCCCCCCCCCCCCCCCCCCCCCCCCCCCCCCCCCCCCCCCCCCCCCCCCCCCCCCCCCCCCCCCCCCCCCCCCCCCCCCCCCCCCCCCCCCCCCCCCCCCCCCCCCCCCCCCCCCCCCCCCCCCCCCCCCCCCCCCCCCCCCCCCCCCCCCCCCCCCCCCCCCCCCCCCCCTTGGACCCATATACAAATTAAAAAATAAAGGACGAGGATCGAACATGCGACCAGGGCCTTCAAGCCGCACGTCAATAGGCAACATACGTAGAACAGCAATGTTTTTTGTACCTCCCTTTGTTCACATAATGTTTTTTATATTACCACAGCCTATTTAATTGATAACATGTAATATTATTTTTAGTACTATTCGCCTTCACTTACTGGTGGGTTCCATGTGTGCTCTCTCTCTCTTCTCCCCTTCTGCGTTTAGACGCATGGGCAAACACGAAGAACTCGCGGGCGATGTTGCCGTTAACCATATCTGGACGCATCCATAAGTTACGGCACCAGTTTCACGTGCTAGCAGCACTAGTCAGTGTGTACGTGCAATGCACGTTAATTTGGAAGTATATTAAGTGCATGCGGATATTAACTTGGATATTTTTTGCATGTTATTATGTGATTAGCACTATTTTTGGCATGAAATTAACTGCACGCTAAACGTGTTGAGCGCTCGACATTGAAGCAGTCTAGGTCGTTGGATGACAAGGAATACATGTGGCTTGATGATGTTTTATATTTAATTTGATACGGCTCTAGCAGAACATTCAATCGATCAAACCATAGATTCATTCAGTCTGACTCCAACTTTAAATTATACGACGATCGATCTAAAATAAACGGAAATGATAAACGTTCGGATTTTAAGCATGGCAATCCGAACGTTTTTCATGGCAAATTTAGATTACGCGGCGGCGGCGGGGGCGTCTTGCGGTGGGAAGCGGCTCCTCTGCCGTGCTCTGTGTGTCGTCGGGCCACTGACCGACGGCGACGGCGGCGTCTTGCGCCATTGTTGGTGTACTCCTGGACGTTGTCCCTAGCTTCAAGGAAGGCCACAATGTTCTGGACTTCGGTCTCCAGGAGCGAGTCAACTGGCGGGAGGAGGCGACTGGCGTTGGTGCAAGGAAGCGGTCGACGGCGGCCATCCATGCCGCTGAGGGGGGCACTGGCACCCGCGCAGGGACAGGCGCTGTCAACAGCGCAGCGGAGACATTCGTGTGCACGGGCACCGACATGGGCACGCACGTCAGTGCACGCGCAGGCGCATGCGCTGGCAGGTGCACGGGCACTGGCATGGGCGTGCGCATCAGTGCACGCGCAGGCACATGCCCTGGCAGGTGCACGGGCGCGTGAAAGTCGGCGGGGACCTCGTGGAACCCCGTGGCATCAAGCTCGGCGACAATGTGCGGCTCCCAGCCCATCAGTGCCACGGGGATGGGCGCTGGCGTAGTAGGGGCGACGGGAGCCGGAACGGGAGCGGGGACAGGCGCGGCGTCTTCCCGCAAGGCCAGTTCAAGCTTGTCCCAAAGCGCCTTATGTTCTTGAGACTCCGGCTAGGTGTCTTCCTCAGGAAACTGGAAGACTAAGGGCAGACCATCGTGATGCGGCATGGCGTACGTTTAGGTCAGGCTGGTTGGAGGTAGACGACAGGAGAATCGGAGAGGAAGAGAGAAGATTGTAGCAATACCGGGTAGTGCGGGGTTGATTTTAAACTGCGGCGCCGGCGACATTAAAAGTGGGAGCAGTTGGGACGAAGGTGGGCGGCGGAGCCTGGTCAAAGGGCTCGCCTCCCGGTGAGCCTGCACAGCGGTCTGCTCGCATGCCTCCCTGTCAGCCGGCGCAGTGGTCTGCTCGCACACCTCCCGTCGACTCACACGCTTGCTTGGACGGCACCTGCCGATGAGAAGCGGGACTCATGGTGGCACGTAAACGCCCACGGTTTCAATAGTGAAAGCATTCGCCTTAACGTGACAGGTCTTTGTTCCAAAATACCTTGGCTCTTCATTTGTGCAACTTGTCATAAGCAGCTTGTCTCAAATTGAAGAAAAAAATTACGAAGTAATATTTGTGCCATATCACGTGACCATGCTCAGTTTCAAGAATTTATGGTCACTTTTGGATTTTCTGAAATTTAAGATCCAGGATTCAAAACAATATCATAACCTGCATCATGTAATGAATTTTCAAGCCATACATCTGTCCTGTTGTATTTCTTAAGAAAGGATTTGGTCAAACATTTTGCTTAGTTAGACTTCAGACAAGTTATATATGCAGAGCAAAAGGATAATCCCTCCGTACCAGTGCATTGCCTGATATATTAACTCAAGTACTAGGCACGAACAAACGGGCTCAATTCTGTGCTCATCCTGGTGTAGTAGTAGTAGTACTAGGCAATGCAGTTGACGGGTGACCTTGGCGAGCGGCGACTGAGGGAATTGAACCGTGCTCGGCACGGTAGGTAACGTTGTCTAGTTACTTTTTTTTTGAACACAACATTGTCTAGTTACTAAAGCATCCCTCCGTTGTTCATCGGTAGTCATTATGGACCGGGGACATGAGGGGAATTTCCTAGGGCTGGAATTCTAGCCGCCAGATATTTCGACTCGAAACGCGTAGGCTCGACTGGTTGGGGTTGCCTAATGTGCGTACCACGCACGCCACCAGAAGGACACGAGCCCGGCTTTTTTTATTTTTTTTACCTTTTAAGGATCAACATGAGCCAAGGTCTGGCTGGTACGCCGTTGGGTCCTACCATTCAAGAATACGAAAGGAACCTTTTAAGTTGCCGAACGAATCTATGTGTATTACAATGCCCGTATTTTCCTTGCAAATACTAATCTCAACGTGGTAATTGATTTATGACGAGTTGTTGAATTAGAGTGAGTTTGTGATATAGTGATCTCAACGTGGATTTCAGATTTCATGGTATCCCTGCTAAGTTTTCAATGCAAATTCAAATTTAAAAGATGAACAATATGGAGGTGAGAAAACTTTGTATGTATCAAGCATATGACCACACACACACACACACACACACACACACACACACACACAGACACCCACACACAAACACAACAACAATCCAATAAGTATAGTGCATCTATTTTTCCAAACCATGCATGTATGACACGAATTCAAAAATACTCCTTCTGTTCCTAAATATTAGTCTTTTCCCCCCCCCCCCCCCCCCCCCCCCCCCCCCCCCCCCCCCCCCCCCCCCCCCCCCCCCCCCCCCCCCCCCCCCCCCCCCCCCCCCCCCCCCCCCCCCCCCCCCCCCCCCCCCCCCCCCCCCCCCCCCCCCCCCCCCCCCCCCCCCCCCCCCCCCCCCCCCCCCCCCCCCCCCCCCCCCCCCCCCCCCCCCCCCCCCCCCCCCCCCCCCCCCCCCCCCCCCCCCCCCCCCCCCCCCCCCCCCCCCCCCCCCCCCCCCCCCCCCCCCCCCCCCCCCCCCCCCCCCCCCCCCCCCCCCCCCCCCCCCCCCCCCCCCCCCCCCCCCCCCCCCCCCCCCCCCCCCCCCCCCCCCCCCCCCCCCCCCCCCCCCCCCCCCCCCCCCCCCCCCCCCCCCCCCCCCCCCCCCCCCCCCCCCCCCCCCCCCCCCCCCCCCCCCCCCCCCCCCCCCCCCCCCCCCCCCCCCCCCCCCCCCCCCCCCCCCCCCCCCCCCCCCCCCCCCCCCCCCCCCCCCCCCCCCCCCCCCCCCCCCCCCCCCCCCCCCCCCCCCCCCCCCCCCCCCCCCCCCCCCCCCCCCCCCCCCCCCCCCCCCCCCCCCCCCCCCCCCCCCCCCCCCCCCCCCCCCCCCCCCCCCCCCCCCCCCCCCCCCCCCCCCCCCCCCCCCCCCCCCCCCCCCCCCCCCCCCCCCCCCCCCCCCCCCCCCCCCCCCCCCCCCCCCCCCCCCCCCCCCCCCCCCCCCCCCCCCCCCCCCCCCCCCCCCCCCCCCCCCCCCCCCCCCCCCCCCCCCCCCCCCCCCCCCCCCCCCCCCCCCCCCCCCCCCCCCCCCCCCCCCCCCCCCCCCCCCCCCCCCCCCCCCCCCCCCCCCCCCCCCCCCCCCCCCCCCCCCCCCCCCCCCCCCCCCCCCCCCCCCCCCCCCCCCCCCCCCCCCCCCCCCCCCCCCCCCCCCCCCCCCCCCCCCCCCCCCCCCCCCCCCCCCCCCCCCCCCCCCCCCCCCCCCCCCCCCCCCCCCCCCCCCCCCCCCCCCCCCCCCCCCCCCCCCCCCCCCCCCCCCCCCCCCCCCCCCCCCCCCCCCCCCCCCCCCCCCCCCCCCCCTACATGTAACTTGTGCCATTACTTGTCTAACCGCGCAAAGTGTTTGTTCAAAAAAACAATCCTACACTGAAATATCGGAACAACACACGGGGGTCCCACTTGTCATTAATCAAATTTGGACCTAAAACTAACAAATGTGAAAGATGAGATTTGAACTGGCAACCTGGACTACAAAGCGTAAGTCGATAGCCTGAAACAACAACGGTTGTTAGCTTTGTCCCATAACTTGATTTTATACAGTATTACGTTGAGTAGAGTAGAGGGAGTGCCTCGTCTACACGTGCATGACCATTGACTCACTTACTGGTGGGTCCCAGGTCTACGATCTCTCTCTTCTCTCCATCGTCTAACCTTTGCACGGGCACACACGAAGAGCGGCGCTAGCTTGCCGTGGTGTTATTACAACTAAAAAAAAGCTTGGAAAATAGAAGAATAGCCTAGAACAAGAGACGTTGTGGCTGGTCGAGACGGAGCTAACCACACCTATCCTCCGTGCCATGTTAGCATGATGAAGTTGTGTGGCTCGTGGGGTGTTTTCGACCAAGTGGCTGGGTCCCGAGGTCGAACCATAGGTACTATGTCTGATACAGTAAATTTTTACATGCACATTTTTCCTCCGTGCCGAGACATGGCACACCCTACCGCGCGGTTTCGGGGTCCTCCCGGGTGGTGCACGCATATATTGTTCCTGACGTGGGATGCCCTACCGCGCGTTTTCGCCGAAGCAAGTAAATAAATGAGTCGTCAAATCATGAAAGACCACTTTTCCCGCCGAGTACATCAGTGAAGCACGGTGGCTAGCTAGTTGGGCTAGTTTGACCGATTAGCTAGGCCGCCGCCACATTTGTTTTTTCACGCCTTTTTTTATCTACTTGCCGGCAGGTAAATTTAAACATCCACCGCGGTGTTGCTCTGGTGTTTGAGTGCGGCAGGATTTTTAATTTTTTGATTGACGGGAGCAGGCGCGGCAGGATTTTTAATTTTTTGATTGACGGGAGCAGGCGTGGCAGCAATTAGTCACGATGACTCCGCCTGTAAAACCCACTGCTCCCTGATGTGAGAAGTCGTCGACTGGTGTTTTACCATGGTGAAAACCAAAATATTCCCCGCTCCTCGGCTGGCTTCCTCCGCCTTCCCGTAGATTGCATTGCCTTTTAGCCGTTTCGCCCCTGCATCACCAATGTCGTGTGCCTCGAGAAGCAGAGGGACTTCGGTGGTGTTTAGGCGCCCTCTGCATGGGCATGTCCATGTCTCGGCGCAACATGACCGTTGGATCAAACTCAGATGGTGCAAATCAGTCACTGTAGCACAAAGCGTGTGGGTGTGTTTGGTTGCATTCTCATCTCAATATAGTGTGTAAGTCACCTTACGAAAACCAAATAATCCCAAAACACTTAGGCACGGTACATTAACTCCCTCCCCGTTTCTTGTTTTGTGACATATCAACCAATAAGAGACATGGGCCGTGCATGCTTTCAATGACTTGAGACTAATAAACATGACATGCAGTGGTTAGTTCATTGCATGCAATGCTATTAATTAGCAAAAAGACAATAAGTTTTCTCATTTTCCTCTCCGCCTTGGTCGCAGTGCACAACGTAAGATGACTTACACACCTAGATGGAGTAGTTGTTTCCTCTTCGTGTATTTGTGTTAACCTACTAGTGTGGACTCATGCACCCTTCATGCACTCTGCCAAACACCCAAAAGTGGGTCGAGAAGGGAACTTTTGCTCCCAGCCCGTGCACCCTTCATACACCCTGCCTAACACTATTCGTGCTTCATATGGTTCATGTTTCGTGGAGTTCTGTAGCACCGTACTCTCCGTGCGCTGTAGACCTAGTTCTGTTAACATTGGTCTCACCGTTCATTCTCGACCGGACAGTCAAGAAAGCGCTACATTACTGTTCATATAGTTGACATGCGCACAACATCATTTGTCGTCGTCATATCTTACTACACTAGCAACAAGATTATGTAGTACTGACGTATGAACCACTGCACATGCCTAGTAGTAGGAGCACTGTGTATGTTCAAGTGGCTGCCATGTTTCGCACTCCTCCGTCGTAAGAGTGGAAACGCTTGCTGTAATCATTTTTTTATTCAGAAAAATAGTGGACACGCTCTACCGTGCGGATCCTCCTCCAGCCATGCACTAAATTACTCACTTTCGCCGACGTGTGGGACAGCCAGCATCGGGGTCCACCAGCCATGCACTAAATTACTCCGTAGTAGAGTGATGGTATACTACCCCGATCGAAGCGCCGCAGTAATGCCCAATGAGCCGTCAAATCACAAAACCCCCTCCTTTCCAGTAGTAAGTTGGACGGACGAAGCAACCATCATTTCACTCTTCTCTCTCAGCTTCCTCTCTACCCAACCCTCGCTTCTCCCTCATCTTGTTCCTCGTTTCTTCAAGAAAACCCCGACCTGCTTCTGCCATTGTTCTTCTCTCCCAAAGAAGGAAAGGTGAGCGCATCAATGGTGTTGATTCTGGCCAAGGCCCGGTCTTGCAACCCCGAGACTGATCCTATAACTCCCTCTCTTTTCTTCTTTTGGGTTTGTGATTATGGTTTCTTTTCTTTTATTTCTATTTGATAGTTTCTTGACGGACGCTGGAGCACCGGCCGAAGTGATGTCTATGGCTCTTGCCAAAACCGTCGAGGCTCATGGTACGAAGAAGCGCAAGCACCCCGCCGAGACTACCGCAGACAAGCTCAAAGCCATCGCCCTGTCCAAGCCCCCCTCTCCGGGATCCCTCATTAAGCAAGTCTAGGTAATATCTCTTCTTGACGATCTTTTTCTCGATCTTGATCATGTTTTTTCATCTAACACATAGTACTAGTACTAGTAGTACAACTTTCTGGGTGATCTTGCATGTGATTTTTGTGTGCCAAATGACGGTTCTAAATTCCTCTTTTGACCAAAACATGCGAGAGGTTGACACTGATTTCTTATAGATTACTTTCAACTACTCCCTCTGTCCCAAATTTCTTGTCTTAGATTTGTCTAGATATGGATGTATCTAATACTAAAATGTGACTTGATACATCCGTATCTAGACAAATCTAAGACAAGAATTTTGGGACGGAGGGAGTACTTTATGAACATCAATGCTACCTTTGAAGAGGGTATATTTGCCTCAGTAACTTGTGTTATGGATATTGCAAGTAATCCCTCTGCTCTCATGCCTTTGAAGACATGTTCTAGTGTCTTTGTTCACTCATTTCTGTGCGTATATTTAGTCATATATGGAGTATAATATCGAAAATCATCTTATATTTCTGAACGGAGGTAGTAATAAAATATGGTTTCTGTTTGAATTAGAACCAGGTCCGCGGTGGAGATGAAGTTCTCAAAGTCATGCCGTGTGAACTGGAAGACCTGAGGATGAGTTCTACTGCTAAACTATCGAGCTGCTGTGTCCTTGTCACCACGTGTCCTGAAGTAGTGTTTTCCTGTAGCATTGTTGTCAGGCGTGTTCTTGAGGCTGTACTTGACCACAACAATTTCCTGGCTGTGCCTTCGATTACGAAGGGTGTGGTTCTTGTAAAGCTTCCCAACAAATCTGATGCAGCCTGTCTTCATGATCATGTTTATGAGTGGAAAGACCACTCTGTTAGGTTCTCCAAGGTTGACAAGATGGTGATGGTGCATGTCGACATCTCTCACGAAGTCCATGGCCTAGTCAGTTATGCGGGGTTCATCCCGTAGGTCGGTGGCAAGAAATAGTCTGCAGAGTTTAATTAGTGCAACTTTGCTTGTCTGTACTAAGTACTATTGTTCAGTACTTGATTTGTGTTTGTGAACCCTGTATTGTTTATTAGTACTGCCGCTTTTGGTGTGTGGTCAGTCCGGAGAACGGTCTATGTTAATGTCTGTCCACTCAATTCAGTCTGTATATTTTGAAGTATCAAGATCATCTTTTTTGTGAGGACGGTTTATCAATTATGGTTACACTCCAATATGTGTATGCATTGCAGTGTTTATCGCACCCACCAGGATTTCCAGTCCCATGGATGTTCGGTCCATACGATTTGTCACGACCTTTGGACTGTCCTGCTTGTGGGAGTAGGCGGGGCCCCTGCATGCCACCCGTAGTTGGACGATCAATCTTCTGTTTAGTACTTCAACATAGTGATTTCCTGGTAAGGATTCACTCGTGTCACATCAAGTAAATCTTATTGATTTACTGTCTAAATCTTATTGATTTAATGTCATGTTTTCTTTCTTTTCCTGCAATTTTACGATGCAGGTTTTGCCATGTGACATTCATCACAGAATAAACCGTTTGGTTTGCTCTACGATGGATATTTTTGCAGGTTTCACTTCTTATGTCGTGTCAGTAACGAAGGCACTGTCCATCACTTATATGAAAAGCGCTGTGGTAGAACACATGGGCTCCCAAACATGCAGGCCCACCGGCCTATGGCCCAAAGTCCAGAACCGTGAGCCTGTCTGAGTATTTCTCAGCTGAACCCCCATAATGCCCGTGCATTGCACGTAACATCAAGATGCAGTTGTATGAGTATTTTATCTTGCGAGAGAAAAGGATGAACGAGGGAAGGCCTTATTTGCAAATGCGGAGAGGTGTGTGGGTACCTTTTTGCAAAATTGCCATAGTTTCCTTCCTATCCGTCAGATATAAATCGGACGGCCTATATTGCAGGATGACAGGCACACCATCATCACCAACTCGTCTATACCATGTTAAAAAAACTCTGTTTTTTATAATTATATATGTTATATATATTCCCCTTGATTTTTCTTATGTATAAAGTTGTGATATAAAAGATCTTTATATTTCTTTACAGAGGGAATATCTCTCTGTCAAAAATATATTTATGTGTAATAACTAGTTACTCCTGTCTTTCTACTTCCTTGCGCTGATATGTGGGTCATCCGGCAACAGGGTCCACATGCCATATGCAGCAAATTAGAGTGCACAACTGCATGGTAGACACACCCCGGTCGTTGCGCCGCATTAATGCCCAATGAGCCGTCAAATCACAAAAACCCCCACCTTTCCAGCTTTAGCAGTAAGCTGGACGGACGAAGCGGCAATATTTCACTCGGCCTGAATCCCTTCTCCCTTGTCTGCTTGTTCAGAGAAAACCCCTACTCGGCGATTGCATAGGGTTTTCTCATGGAGAACCTGGTACGAATTCTTCATCCATCCCCGATAAATCCAAGTCCCTTGGTCGCGGGTACTCCTAGGATGGCAGCCGCCGCCGTTGATGCATTTTTCTTCCTACTGAATCTAGTGTGTTTCATTTGCAGTGCCCAAAGTGCGAGGACCCTACAGGTTTCCGCACCCTCGGCGAGACACCACACTTGTTCCTTCTCATCCTAACACAGGATTTTAAAACGCGCACAATATGTTCCTAGAATCCTCTTTTCTATCCGGGAGGGTGGGGTTTTTTGAACATGATGTCGACTAATTTGGAAATTTGGATTGCTATATTTGGATAAAAGGTACTAGTAGCATGGTCAACACTGATGTGAAGGAGGAAATTATTTCTAGATTTGGATATAGGGAATACATTGTGTTCTCATATTATTTTTCCTGCAGTGCATTCCTTGCTCTGCCAGAACACATGTACTCAAGATGCTCGGCCTTGCCATAACTGAATACACCAGTTTAATGGTAACAGTGAAGACAAGCCATGGATATAAGTTTCGAGTTGGGTTCATGAACCAAGAAGATCACTGCTTTTTTTATGGCCGAACTTGGATAAACTTTCTCAAGTATTACGGACTGAAAGTTGGCGCATGAATGTTGATGGAAATAGCAGAACCTGGTCTCATCTTCACTGTGATCTTCCACCCCGACGTCGTTCCAATTGTTCATCCATGTTAGTTTTGTATCTGGTTCTTGCTTGTTGCCTCTATTACTTCTTAATCCACCTATTCTGTCTAACTGATCACAATTTAACTTTAGAAGTAGCAACGAATCTCTCACGAAGATGCTACTTCTAACTAATATTTTCTTATAATTGGTGGCATGTGTAGGTTTTTTCAGAGTTAAGCAGGCTGCTCGTTTGTTATTCTGTAACAACTCGACTGTTACTGATGGCACTGAAGTTGACTGGGACGACATCCACAAGTTCCTACACTTTATTGATCGTCTTGAGGTCCTTGTGGGGCGTTTCAATGGTGGAAGGCCACGTGGGATATGTGTGCCACTGCTGCACTCGTTGAACAGGTCCAACTGTGTCGAGAAACTTATGGTACGAGCTATTTTCTGTTATATATGTTGTTCATAAACTATTGCTTATACATAGTTTTACAGCTGTGATCTTCTTGAAACAGAAACTGCCCAGTTCTATTGTTCCTATACAGATGCCTGACCATGGTCGGGTCAGACTTGCGCTTGGTCACAGCATGATGTTTATGTCGACCTACTCCATTCCCCTTGGAGGTGAAAAGATACTTATTCATGGGTGGTCTCAAATAATGAAGGCCCGTCCATCTTGGAGAATAGGACAGAAGATTATGTTCCTGCTTTTCCATGGATCTAAAGTGAATATCCTGTTTATTGACCACATTGCGAGATGAAGCCGCTTTCAGAAGGTTGTGGATGCGCAGGGTGGCGCCTGGGCCTTGTCCTGGGGCTTGGCGGCCTCACCCTTGGTTCACTGTAGGCAAAGTAGCACTGTTCGAGGCGTGCTTTGTACGGTTGAACCTGTATAAGTACTCATACTACTTTCATCTATGGTTGTTAAGTGCCCCTGCTGGTTTCAGTTAAGGTTGTTAAGTACTCCTGCTACTTTTATAGTCTGTCGTGTTTCTTCAGTCCTATCTTCCTGCAGCCGCCAAAACCAAACCAGCGCCGGCGGGGCCGCCTTCTTCCGCCTCCCACGGCTGGCTGCGCCTCAGCGCACGCATCGCCTCCCCACCGTCTCCTAAATCGTTAACGCCGACGTCCGAGGCCTCACCGTCGTCCTCCGCGCGCTCGCCGCGGCGCCGCCCTCTCGCGTTGTCAACATGGTCAACAAACAACTGGAATCGGCAGAAGTACGTGGAGAGGATGACATTAGGGCCCACCATGTCAGCGTATGGAAAAATAAAATGCTTCCTCCTAGTGTTTTCCTGACATCTGGGACCCACGACATTGTGAGCGTATATAGTCAATAGACAAGAGAACAGCACAAGATCGGCTGACACCTGGGACATAGCAGCTCGAGCAGTATTTTTTTTTGTTATTGTTGAGACGGAGTAGGGTTTGAACTGGGCTGTGGCCCGTCTAGCCCAGGGTTATATTTTATGTTCACCATGTGACCAGCCCAGCTATTTTTTCTTTGTGAAAATGAGCCCAGTTTATTTTTTCTGAAGAATACCCAATCCAGGCCTACTTATTTTTCTACGCCCTGATGGGCTGCAACTCTTTCAAGACGCCGGCAAATCTTGAAAGTAATATGAAATGGGTTGTAAATATAAAAACAAATGACAAATTGGCAATTACTTTATAATTTCTGAATTTTTTTCACATTTTCAGATTCCTATTTCACTGGGCATTAACCTAATTTAAATATATCTTCAAAGTACTTTAAATCTGGCTCGACATTTCGGTATTAAAAATAGTTTGGAACCCACAGAAATATGCGAAATTGGCCCTGGCCAACCAAAGAAAATGGACTGCAATAAATTGCATAAGAAGTCGCAATGAGCTATATATAAATTATTAAAAAAAGAGGGAATGGTCTGACTTATGGGCCTATTAAGTTGACGCGTATGCAAGATTTTTTTAGTTATTATATACGTCAACAAATGATTCTAGCAGACGTAACCGTTGGATGTCAATCCAACGGCCGTCGTGTTTCTTCAATCTCTGATCTTCTTGCTCCAGCCGCCAAATCCAGCGCCGGCGGGACCGCCTGCTCCCGCCTCCTGTGCAGGCGTCACCGCCCCCTACTACTCCCACCGCTGGCCAGGGCATCCCTCTACTCACCCACACCCCCTGTTATTCTGCGGCGACGACAGCCTCACACCGCAGCCGAACCAGTGAACCCTCGTACTCCTCTCCGCGTGGGCATCCACTGCCGCGTCTTCCCCGGCTCCGCGTCGTCCCCTTCCTAGGCCTCGCCGTCGTCCATCACCCTGGTGCTCTCGGCGCGGCGTGGTCAACGTGGTCAAGGAACGACTTCCATTGGAAGAGTACTGTCATGGAGAGGCTGACAGCTGGGTCCACGGCAGCCGCAAGGAAGTGCCTCCTTATTACGCGGAAAATAATTATTCCTCCACCTGACAGCAGGGACCCACCGGACGGGCCACCGTATTTGGCGAAAAAAACATTTCCCCCTTGATTGCTGGGACCCACCGGATGGGCCACCGTATTTCGCGAAAAAAATGTTCCCCCCGCTGTCAGCTCAGACCCACCGGAAGTGCCTCCTTATTACGCACAAAAAAATGAATACTCCCCCTGCTAGTTGGGACCCACCTTGGTGGGAGGCTGACTTGTGGGCCTACTAAGTTGATGGGGATGGAGTGCTTTGTCAACTTAGTCAATATGAACGATTCTAGATCCAGTGACCGTACGATGTCAATCCAACGGCCGTAGTGCTTCTTCAACCTCTGGTCTTCTTGCTCCAGCCGCCCAAAGCAGCGCCGGTCATGCCGCATTCTCCTGCCTCCCATGGCCGGCTGTGCTGCCGCGGAGGCCTCACCGCCTCCTACTATTCCCACCGCTGGCCAGGCCCTGCGGCGACGACAGCCTCACACCGCAGCCGAACCAGTGAACCCTCGTACTCCTCTCTGCGCGGGCTTCCACTGCCGCGTCTTCCCCGGCTCCGCATCGTCCCCCTCCTAATCCTCGCCGTCGTCCACCGCCCTGGTGCTCTCGGCGCGGCATGGTCAACGTGGTCAAGGAACGGCTTCCATCGGATGTGGACTGTACGTGGAGAGGCCGACAGCTGGGTCCATGGCCGCAGCAAGGAAGTGCCTCCTTATTACGCGCAAAATAATTATTCCTCCACCTGACAGCAGGGACCCACCGGACGGGCCACCGTATTTAGCGACAAAACATTTCCCCCTGACAGCTGGGACCCACCAGCTACATCTTCGCACGCAAGGAAGTGCGTCCGGGCAAAAACAAATAGAAATGATTCGCCCCCTGACTGCTGGGACCCACCAGCTACATCTTCGCACGCAAGGAAGTGCCTGATAGTCGGGACCCACCTGGTCGAAGCGTACGTAGCGTTGTCATTCTGGTCGCGAACGTGTACGTACATACTGGTCGATGTAGAGGCGCGCATGTGTCGTAGTAGAGGCGCGCACGTAGCATGTACATGTACGTACAGCGGCCAGGGTGCAAGAAAGTAAATACGGCCACGTACGTACATATGGGCGGGGTCTCGAACGCCTAATCGCGCGTACGTACGGCCAGGGCTCGTGTACATGGCTGGGTCGGAATGGAGAAACAGCGTTGTCGTCGTGTTCATGGGGAGGCAACGGAATGCGTCGTGTTCATTGGGAGGCAACGGAACGCGTGGGAGCCAACCAGCTTGGACGGAATAGCCGATGGAAACGAGGCCTGGCGTACCGCAGAACAGAGGAAACGGCCTTGTGTTCGACCGGCCATGTTCGAAACGGGATCCTGTTCATCGAGAGGGGTCTGGCGTACCGCAAAACGGAGGAAACGGACCTCCTACGGTCGAAACGGGGGTCCTGTTGATCGGGAGGGGTGTGGCGTACCGCAAAACGGAGGAAACGGACTTGTGTTGGAGCGCTACGGTCGAAACGGGGGTCCTGTTCATCAGGAGGGGTGTGGCGTACCGCAAAACGTGACTCCACGGGATACTGTTCATCTCCACCGTCGACCCCCTCCAGCCTTCACGGGCTACTGTTCATCCACCGTCGACCTCCTCCAGCCTCCACCTGCGACTGTTCATCCACGGGCTCCTGTTCATCCAGCCTCCACCGCGCGCTACTCCACCGGCTACTGTTCAACCAGCCCTCTCCACGGGCTCCTGTTCAACCACCCCTCCATGGGCTACTGTTCATCCAGCCCTCCACCATCTACTGTTCATCCTTCCCTCCACGGGGTCCTGTTCATCCAGCCCCAACCGGCTCGATCGATCGGGGTACTGTTCATCCAGAGGCAACACCACGGGGTCCTGTTCATCCACCCCCACCGGGAACTGTTCATCCAAACCCCACCGCAACGCTCACTGTTCATCCAGAGGCAGCATCGATCGGCTTCAGTTAGCAGCAGTAGCGAAGGAATCGCTCGATCGGGTTCAGTTAACAGCCATCGATCGATCGCTCGGGTTCAGTAACGCGTAGCCTGCAGTGCAATCGCTCGGGTTCAGTTAGAGCCCAACGCCTTGCTCGGGTTCAGTTAGTGCCCAACGCCTCGCACCCACACGCGTGCGTGTACGAGAGAAACGCGCATCGCTCGGCCTCGACCACCCACCGTAACCGGGAACACCCCGATATTTTCCTCGCCCTCGCTTCTACCATGGTTTTTTCCGTCATGGACGGCCCAAAGAATGTCATGCAGTTGTGTCTCCGGCCCGCCCAGGACGAAAAGCCCATTTTCTGTCATGATTTTTTGTCATAGAAGTAGGACCCCACCACATCTATGATGATACCGGGTTTTGTCACAATTATCGTCATAGAAGTGTCATAAGTATGACAGAAAAGATTTTCGTTCGGCCCAAAATGTCACGGATGTGTCTTTTTTTTGTAGTGCTCGCATAAAAGTAAAGAATTGAAACATAAATAGAGCATCATGAAGCATATGACTAGCACATTTAAGCCTAACCCACTTCCTATGCATAGGGATTTTGTGAGAAAACAACTTATGGGAACAAGAATCAACTAGCATAGGAAGGCAAAACAAGCATAACTTCAAGATTTTCAACACATAGAGACGAAACTTGATATTATTGCAATATGTAAAAGCATTTATTCCTCTCTCATAATAATTTTCAGTAGCATCATGAATGAATTCAACAATATAACTATCACATAAAGCATTCTTTTCATGATTCAAAAGCATAGACAATTTATTACTCTCCACATAAGCAACTTTATTCTCATGAATAGTAGTGGCAGCAAACTCAACAAAATAACTATCACGGGATTGAAAATTAAAATCATGATGCCGAGTTTCATGGTTATCATTATTCTTTATAGCATACATGTCATCACCATAATCATCATAGATAGGAACTTTGTTGTCATAGTCAATTGAAGCCTCATCCAAAATGGTCGATTCATCCTTAAATAAAGTCATGACCTCTCCGAATCCACTTTCATCATTATAATCATCATAAATAGGGGGCATGCTTTCATCATAATAAATTTGCTCATCAAAACTTGGGGGACTAAAAATATCATCTTCATCAAACATAGCATCCCCAAGCTTATGGCTTTGCATATCATTAGCATCATGGATATTCAAAGAATTCATACTAACAACATTGCAATCATGCTCATCATTTATGCCAAATATTTTATTGACTTCTTCTTCTAACAATAGAGCACAATTTTCTGATCCATCATTTTCAAGAAAGATATTATAAAGATGATCAATACTATGATGCAACCTCAATTCCATTTTTTTATGTAGTTTTCTTTTATAAACAAAACTAGTGATAAAACAAGAACCTAAAAGATTCAATTGCAAGATCTAAAGATATACTTTCATGCACTCACCTCCCCGGCAACGGCGCCAGAAAAGAGCTTGATGTCTACTATGCAACTTTATTCTTGTAGACTCGTGTTGGGCCTCCAAGCGCAGAGTTTTGTAGGACAGTAGCAATTTTCCCTCAAGTGGATGACCTAAGGTTTATCAATCCATGGGAGGCATAGGATGAAGATGGTCTCTCTCAAACAACCCTGCAACCAAATACAAGAAATCTCTTGTGTCGCCAACACACCTAATACAATGGCAAATTGTATAGGTGCACTAGTTCGGCGAAGAGATGGTGATAAAAGTGTAATACGGATGGTAGAAATATATTTTTATAATCTGAATAAATAAAAACAGCAAGGTAGCAAATAGTAAACGGGCACAAAAACGGTATTGCAATGTTTGAAAAGGAGGCCTAGGGTCCGTACTTTCACTAGTGCAATCTCTCAACAATGCTAATATAATTGGATCATATAACCATCCCTGAAAGTGCGATGAAGAATCACTCCAAAGTTCCTATCTAGCGGAGAACATAAGAATAAATTGTTTGTAGGGTACGAAACCACCTCAAAGCTATTCTTTCCGTTTGATCTATTCAAGAGTTCGTACTAAAATAACACAAAGCTATTCTTTCCGTTCGATCTATCCTAGAGTTCATACTAAAATAATGCCAAAGAAAATTCATATTCATAATACTCAATCCAACATAAAGAACTTCAAAGAGTGCCCCAAGATTTCCACCGGAGAAACAAAGACAAGAACGTGCATCAACCCATATGCATAGATTACCCCAATGTCACCTCGGGAATCTGCGAGTTGAGTTCCAAAACACATATCAAGTGAATCAATACGATACCCCATTGTCACCACGAGTATTAAATTGCAAGACATATATCAAGTGTTCTCAAATCCATAGAAGTATTCAATCTGATAATAACGAAATCTCAAAGGGAAAAACTCAATTCATCACAACAAGATAGAGAGGGGAAAACACCATATGATCCGACTATATTAACAAAGCCTGCGATACATCAAGATCGTGACATCTCAAGAACACCAGAGAGAGAGAGAGATTAAACACATAGCTGCTGGTACAAACCCTCAGCCCCGAGGGTGGATTACTCCCTCCTCATCGTGGTGGCCGCCGGGATGATGAAGATGGCCACCGGAGATGATTCCCCCTCCGACAGGGTGCCGAAACGGGGTCTAGATTGGTTTTCGGTGGCTACAGAGCCTTGTGGCGGCAGAACTTCTGATCTAGGTTAACCCCAAGGGTTTTTGGAATATTTGTGAATTTATAGGGTAAAGAGGGGGTGCGGGAGGCCACCGAGGTGGGCACAACCCACCTGGGCGCGCCTGGGCCCCCAGGCGCGCCCTGGTGGGTTGTGCCCCCTCGGGGCACCCCCAGGTGCTGGTCTGGCCCATTGGTGGTCTTCTGGTCCATAAAAAATCCACAAAAAGTTTCATGGTGTTTGGACTCCATTTGATATTGATTTCCTGCGATGTAAAAAACAAGCAAAAAACAGCAACTGGCACTGGGCACTGGGTCAAGAGGTTAGTCCCAAAAAATTATATAAAGTTGCTACAAAATGATTGTAAAACATCCAAGAATGATAATAAAACAGCATGAATACATCATAAAATATACATACGTTGGAGACGTATCACCTCTACACCCGTACGATTGGCCGCGCCCGTGTGAACGTCCAAGTTATCGGTGCATCATCCTGAGTTATTGTCTTTTTTTGTGGGGTGGACTTCACACTAGTTATTAACTGCTGACGTGTGCCCCGTGTACACAGTCTCGCATGACCTTCCCCCTAGCACTGTCCAAACTTAGTTGAAACTGGATACGAACGATCCCACGGGCGGCAAAATCTCTCGCCTCCTTCTAAAATTTTCGCCACCTAGTCTTTAGCATGCGAAATTCCTCTTTTGTCTTTGGTGCACGGAGAACTACAGTTATAATACGGCGCTCATTTACATAATAGGTCGGGGCTGCTTTGGTAACTTCCGGTTCCCCCCACCACACGGCACCCCCTTTTCCTCTCCCAGTCCCACAAAAATGACTAACTCCACAGCACCAGAGCATCTTACATCACGCCGTCCGTACTTCATCGGCCTTTCTACCCCTCCCCTCTCAAAACCCTAGACTGCTCATCCACTGGTGTACCAGAGCCCATTCACTGCCAGCGGCGTCCACCTCGCCGGATCTGTTTCTGCGGCCGCATCTATCCCTCCCACCTCCCCTAGAAACAAGTAGACTGCTCATCCACCACTGTACCACAGCCCATTCAGTGCCGGCCTTGTCCACGGCGCCGGATCTGCTTCGCCGGTACTCTCATCAACTGCAGCGCATCTGTAGCGGCTCCTTCATACTCCCCACCAGAGACGCTTCGTCCACACCCCCCCGGAGCCGCCCCACCGATGCCCCTGTCGGCGGCCTCTGATCCTCTTCGCCGACACCTTCCTCAACCCTATCGAAGCTGCTTCGCCGACACCATCGTCAACCCTACGGAAGTAGCTTCGTCTATACCATTCTCAACCCTGCCGGGGCCGCTTTGCCAACTCACAAGTCCACGGCCTCAGATCCGCTTCATCGCACCCTCGTCCAACCTACCGGAGCAGCTTCTGATGCCCCACCCACAGCCGCAGATCTGCATCGTCGACACCATCCTGAACCCAACCACCAGAGCAGCTTCACCGATGCCCTCGTCCACGGCCCTAGATCCGCTCTACCCACATCGTAGTCCACCCTACCGAAGCCGCTCCACAAACACCCTACTCGACGGTTCTAGATCTCCTTATCAGACCGTGACAGCTAGCGCAGCATCATCACCCTTGACGTTTCTAACCCGATTCCCACCGTCTGGCAAGATGCCAAGCACCCGCCACGGCCTAGGTACTTGTCACCTTGAAACCCGTCCAGCATCACCTGCCCGATGTACTTCAAATATACTAACAGGTCGCTGTTACATGTTATGCAGCTGGCAAAAACTACAAGGACGATGTTTCTTCTGGATCTAATAGCTTGGCCAACCAAGATCCTGGACTGAGGAATTGCTATGATCTTGTAAGTGCGTCTCTCTCTCTTGTATTGTTGTGTGCCTGCCAACATTCTTTGCTAGGATTTTCGACTAGTAATCCCTTTGTGCAGACAATGATTTCTACTACTGGCTGCTAAATTAGATATGTAGATGTCATACATGATACTCCCTCCATTCCTAAATATAAGTCTATCTAGAGATTCCACTATAGGCTACACTCGAAAATGCATCTATATACATCTATATGTGGTCCATACTGGAATCTCTACAAAGACATATATTTAGGAACATAGGTAGTACATTACACAAAATCGTAGGTGGCATGTAGGAATTCCAGTGCACTATATTAGGCTCCCTTAGAGTGCCTGCTAGTCCAACACACAGTGTCATGGCTAGTTTATGCTACGCACACAATCATTAATTGGTGGTTTAAATATGTGCAAGGGATATGCAATGTATTATCATGTAGAGATGTCTGAAATTAGCCATGTCAACTTGCAGATAGGGTTACACAATGAAAAAGTACAATATGTATGTGGCAATTTCATGGAACATCGCAAAAAAGGAGAGGCAGTGGTGAGCCTATACAGTGTGATATGGTAGGTCACTCCAGCCCAGTTCTTTTGTAGGATTCTCCAAGAATCTGCCCCTTTGTAGCTTCTCCTAGAATCTTTGACCCCCTTTTGTTTTACAATCCTACCTAATTAGACCCTAACTACATAGGATTGTAAACAAATGGGGCTCAAATATTCTGGGAGAATCCGGGTAGGGGTCAGATTCTGGGAGAATCTGGCAAAAGAACTGGGCCTCCATTGCAATCATCGTGACATGTTATTTGTTTGTCAGTTCTATTGGCCAAGTTTCTTAGGGACAGTTATTACGAGTTATCCTAAGAAAATAAGCACCTTTGAATATAAGCTCCAGGTAATAAGCCAACAAGTTCTTTTCATTGCCTGCCTTTTCAGCTTATCTTTGGTATGATCAGTAAAAAGTCTAGATTGCATTATATTTTGTCATTTTGCTGCCCATATGAAAATTAATTTGACTTGCAAACATCACAAATTGAACCCAGTGCAGTAATTAATATGATAGGAAAACATACCATCAATATTTTTTCAAAATGCAAATACAAAGATACCATCTACTTGGCACAATCTACTTTGGTCATTGTCTTCAATAGAGATCCCATTCCCTAATTTAAACGAAGAACGCATGACCCAAATTTAAATGAAGAACAATTATTTATCGGAATTCGATGGTCCAAGTGGCTGGTTATTATCATATAGTAGCACCACCTGAAAGCATCATATAGCAGCAGCAGCAGCTCATAGCAACCCATCATACAGCAACGGCAGTGTGCAATTCATCATATAGCAGCAGCAGCTCATAGCAATTCATCATATAGCAGCAGCAGGAGCAGCTCATAGTAATTCATCATATAGCAGCAGCAGGAGCAGCTCATAGCAATTCATCATATAGCAGCAGCAAGAGTAGCTGTCGGATTCCGGGTTCCGGCAAAACCCTTGAGGTTCGAACACTGGGGTGCGCACGAAGATCTCCCCCTACCTAATCACGCCCTTAGCCTCGCCGCGATCTCAAAGCCTAGCTCGACGAATCGCAACACA
>JAAAWM010009789.1:0-28395 GCA_036873465.1 Thinopyrum obtusiflorum
GGGAAAGTTCCCGAATTCTATGGTATTAATGAACCAAAAAAATTCACTTCCGTTGTTGCCGACCCATGTGATACTTTAAGATTGCTAGCTTTTCGGCTTCACCCAGTCTGAGGTACTAACTCGGATGACCCGGCAGTAACAATCGCAGAGGTGCTCCCTTTACTGCCTAGCCAAACAATCGGGAACGTAGGGGTAAGCACAGGAGCCAGGCAACCCAGCTTGGCCAAAATCTTAAGTCAAATTGATGCATATTTATGGCTTTATAACGATGATTATGGAAGGTGGCCCTTGTATATGAAATACAAATGCCGATGATACGTTTATTTTGACTCCGTTGCGACCGTTTATCAGTTGAAAGTGGCCCATCGTCGGCTTCTACCCCTTTGTAGATACTACGCATGGTGTTTCCGCAATAACAAGACAACCCTTAGCCGACGTCTCGGTGCCCGAAGGCGGTTGTGTTAGTGGAAACGAGGCAATCAGATATGCGGGCTTTATAACTTTCACTTAGTCATAGGAGCTTAAAGTTGGGAGGCCAATTACTAGCCCCCGGTTAGTGTTCGGCGACAGCCTAGGTCAAGCCGTAAACACTTCGGCCAATGTTATGAATGGCCCATCATTTAACCCAGTCATCGGATCGCTGACCAGTTTACGCTTATTGTGACAGTCAGTTTTCGGCTTTCCCCACTGAGGTGCTTAACCATGCGAGCTGGAAGCACAATCGCAGTGGTTCTCCTTTTGCACACCTAGCCGAACAAAGCGGAACGTAGGCAGCAAGCACTGGAGCCGGGCAACCCAACTATTGACCGAAGACACAATTCGAAACCAATGCATATATAGCAATATCCGAGAATGTTTTTGCCGAATCTCTAAAGGTGTCCGGCGTTGCACTACGAGACTTATGCTGGAAACACACAAATTGTTTAAAAGTGCCATAGGCTTGGAAAACCAAAAAACCTCAAGGAAAACTTGACGTCCGAACTAGATCAAGTGTTCAGTGCCAATCCAAAAAATTGGTCTTAGAGAAAAAAGTGCTTCTGTCGTGCTTTAACATGACGCGTCCTATCTCAAGACTTCAAGCGGGTCAGCCTTTGGCTTCAACCTCCCTATCCCGAAGGCGGGGTGTTTCTCGTTAGGCCAGTTTAGCGAACTAAAACTCGAACGGCTTGAGAGAGAAATCAGGCTACCCGGCTATTGATCACACACTCGCGTCGAAAAAGGAGTGATAGAAAAAGACTTTGCAGTGACTGAGAAGAAAAATTTATTGTAAAACGGCTCATGCAAATTTAAGAGCCCCCAAGTGACTTGGGTAAAAGAATTTTATGTATAATGATTGTATGTACCGAAGTACTTATATCATATCTGTGTTCACCCGAACTTTATACGCGTCTTAACCGACCGTCGGCTTCTCCCTCTTCGGTCAAGGGCCGAAAAGTGTTATGTACTCCACCTGTCGAGAATATCGACGGTATTTCCGATAACCAGGCAATCAGGCCATAAGGCTGTAACAGACAAAGCGCGCTCAGGGAACTTATGCTATATTACTGACGAAGTGTAAGAAGCATCTTCGAAGAAAATAGTACCCCCACCGATACCTTTCTTCGGTGCTCGTTGTTACTATGAGACTTGTGCAATAGATTTTTTGTACTCATGAGTTCCGTTATGTGCCGACCATAATTGAAAATAATAAGAGCGCTAGCTTTCGGTTTCACCCAGTCTGAGGTCCGGCTCGGATGACCCGATCGTGACAATCGCAGAGGTGCTCCCTTTACTCCCTAGCCGAACAATCGAGAACGTAGGGGTAAACACAGGAGCGAGGCAGCCCAGCTTGCGGAACACTTAAGTCAACATGGTGCATATTGTGGCGTAATACACGAACAAGGAACGAAGCCGTACAAATATAATCATATGCAAGAGGAAAAGCTTCATAAATGAAGCCCCCAAGTAAACGGGGTATTTGAATTTGTGTGTCACAAACAAAGTTTCGACAAGGAAGTTTTTCACAAGCCACTTTTTGCCAAAAAGGTATAGTGCTTGGTCGAATGGAACAAAATTTAAAACTGGGAGTTTTTTAGCGTCAAAGCGACTTAGCTGGTTAATGTGTTCGGCATTGATGACGCGGTCCGAGCTTGGTGCGGGACAAGGTCTCAGCCCCCAACCCCGATGTGGCCGAGCGAAGAACTCGGCACTCCGAAGAGGTGAAGCCCTCAGTCTAGCTGAGGTGATGGAGCGACGATGGGGGGTTGCCAACACAGGGCAGTGCTCCAAGGCGACGACACAATTCGGTCGATGGTGGTGGTCGACGAGGACACCACCCCCCCCCCCCCCCCCCCCCCCCGACCTAAGTCAATTTCCTGCACAGGTAAAATAGTGCAAACCAAAAAATAATAAAAAAAAGGGGTGCATAATTAATTTATGCGAAAAAAGTTTGGTAAATATGGCCTGAGCGCTAAGGCTAGCTCGATGGCGCGTTGGCGTCGTGGCACGGCGATGTCGGCGAAGGTCGTCCTGCCCAGGTGACAGGGAGAGGCTGGCCGGACTGATGCCTGGTACAAATGATAGTAGAATTCCTCTGGCAAAATGATGCAGTACAGGCCAACAAAAAATATTCTGTGTATAATAATGCTAAACGAATAATTTGGAAAAATATGACCTGAATGCCAGCAGCGATGACTGTAGCAGACCGAAGCAAACGGACAAACTGACCCGTGCCGAACATGCTGCAAAGCCAATCCTCGATATGCGTAGTAGCACTTTTATTCTGCGTATTTGTCAGAAAAAGTAGAAGACTAGCGGTCGACTACATAGGTATTGAATTAAAAAGGAAAAGAAATAAATCTCCCTGTGGGTTGCCGCATAGCTGAATTTATGTTTAGCTATGGGCGCTGCTTCGCGCGGACTATACGCAGACGTGTTCGTCCTCCTCGGCTGTGCAAAGCAATCAACACTGGCCCAAGCAATAATTCGCTCCTCGAGGAAAAATATTATACATTGAACCTGGCACTCGTACGAGGAAGCCGACTGCTAACAATAACGGGGATGTAGCCATTAGTCATCACATTAAAATCAATATGGACCAGGAGATCTAACATCTCACGTGAGGGCTAGCAAGTAGTAGTAGTATAGTACTACTCCTCACGCTAGGTCCAGTCAATCCAGTACGTCAACACGCACGGGACAAAACACTAGCTAAAAGGGGGGGGGGGGGGGGGGGGGGGGGGGGGGGGGGGGGGGGGGGGGGGGGGGGGGGGGGGGGGGGGGGGGGGGGGGGGGGGGGGGGGGGGGGGGGGGGGGGGGGGGGGGGGGGGGGGGGGGGGGGGGGGGGGGGGGGGGGGGGGGGGGGGGGGGGGGGGGGGGGGGGGGGGGGGGGGGGGGGGGGGGGGGGGGGGGGGGGGGGGGGGGGGGGGGGGGGGGGGGGGGGGGGGGGGGGGGGGGGGGGGGGGGGGGGGGGGGGGGGGGGGGGGGGGGGGGGGGGGGGGGGGGGGGGGGGGGGGGGGGGGGGGGGGGGGGGGGGGGGGGGGGGGGGGGGGGGGGGGGGGGGGGGGGGGGGGGGGGGGGGGGGGGGGGGGGGGGGGGGGGGGGGGGGGGGGGGGGGGGGGGGGGGGGGGGGGGGGGGGGGGGGGGGGGGGGGGGGGGGGGGGGGGGGGGGGGGGGGGGGGGGGGGGGGGGGGGGGGGGGGGGGGGGGGGGGGGGGGGGGGGGGGGGGGGGGGGGGGGGGGGGGGGGGGGGGGGGGGGGGGGGGGGGGGGGGGGGGGGGGGGGGGGGGGGGGGGGGGGGGGGGGGGGGGGGGGGGGGGGGGGGGGGGGGGGGGGGGGGGGGGGGGGGGGGGGGGGGGGGGGGGGGGGGGGGGGGGGGGGGGGGGGGGGGGGGGGGGGGGGGGGGGGGGGGGGGGGGGGGGGGGGGGGGGGGGGGGGGGGGGGGGGGGGGGGGGGGGGGGGGGGGGGGGGGGGGGGGGGGGGGGGGGGGGGGGGGGGGGGGGGGTATCACCTGATCATCCATCGATCCGCGGTGATCACCCAGCAGGCTCTCAATGAAAGCACCAATGTCGGTTCAATATCCGGCGTATCTCGTAGTAGGGGTCCTAAGCTAGGCGTCTTGGAGCGATGGTAACATGAACGCGGGATTTTACCCAGCTTCGGGCTCTCTTGAAGAGATAATACCTTACATGCTGCTTTTGATTGTATTCATATGGGGTGTAGTACAGAGTACATGTATCTACCACGAGATTGTAGTAATGAATATCCGATCGTCTATTGACTAGCCTGGCCTTGGTTTATATAAGACACCGGACGCCTAGGGTTTAGGAGAGTCCTTGTCTTGAGCGCCAAGTCTTGTGGAGTCTTCCTTGTATGCGGCAGGGGTTGTCCGAACTGGCCCATGAGTATGCGGCCATGGGGTCCTCGGCCCAATCTAACTGACCGGGAGACGACGTGGTGAGTACCCCCTAGTCCAGGACACCGTCAGGGGGGCCTAGAGGGATGGCCGGGGTGGCGGCGGACCGGCAGTGGGGAGTGTTTTTGGGGCGGGCGGGGCGGCGAGGCGGCGGGGGCCGGCGGTTCGGCCGGTGGTGGTTGGCGGCTCGGGAGGGTGGAGGTTGAAGATGAACTGCGGGCCCTTGATTTCGTATCCAACGGCTGGAAAATCGACTGACCGGAGATGAAAATGTCCGTCGACTGACGTGTAGCCTCACCCCGCACGTACACATGCACGCACGCAACACTCGCATGAAAAAAAACGCATGCATGCAGGCGTGCAACACTGACACGTACACATGCACACACGAACACACGCACGCATGCACGCATGCATGCAACACTGAAACGTACACATGCACGCACGCAACACTCGCACGCCTGCATGCACACAGCACACGACGCAAGACACACGCTCAACCTATACGTGCATGCACCCTTTGTTAAGGACATGGATTGTTACGGGTATTAATCACAACGTATCGAACGGGCTATCAATGTATATATGAAAAATTTAAAATTCTCTTACATTATATAGTAGGCTTATCTACATGAAATAGATGACGTCACACTCAATGAACAATCATCGGTTTATGAAATGCCTGCTTCTGACCGCCCTGGCCCACCAAAAGCTCCTCTGTCGTGCACTGCCTGCGTTGGGCCACTACATGCAGGCTAGGTACCCAACGAGCCCACACGTCAATGGAAGAACGGCGCGGTGTCGTACGTCAGAGTCAAGGGCGCCGCTCGCTGCACGCCTGGCTAAACATGCCTCCTTGCCGCATTCAAACGCCTCCATGATACCCGTGTGGAAGCCGAGAAACCCACTCTGGACACACGTTTGTTCATGAGCGGGCCAGCATTAAACGCAACGCCGGCCGAGCTCCTCCCATCCGCCGTCTATTTAATCTCCTATTTAAACAAGGCCAGACGCCGGCCAAGAATCGCACACCTCCGTCGCTCCCCTATCTCCTCCTTCACCATTTTGTTCACTCTTACAATGGCTTACGAAGAGTAGTTATCCCGCATCCAAGCCAGCTGGGTGGCCCGCCGAGCCCGCCGGATACGAGCCATGCAGCTCGCTAATCCACCTCCCTCCCGTCGCCCGACAGAGCCAGTTGCCGCCACAAGCCGGGGCGTGGTTCAGCAACTCGCCGCTCCAGGCCAGCTCGATGAGGAGCGGCAAGCTGCACCACGCCAGCGCGGCGGGGAGCACGGGCGTCGTCGCTGCCGTCCACGCCGCCGCCTCGTACCGCGCCTCCCGTGTTTGCGACCGCGTCTCCCGTATCTGTGGCCGAGACTTCGATGCATGCGGCCGCGCCATGCAAGCAGAGACAGAAGCCAGGTGCACAGAGAGCGACGAGTCGGTGCCAGCGCCTCCGCGTCCGCCGCCATCATTGAGGAGAAGTAGAACACGGGAGGCCCATGAAGGCCACCGCGGAGGCGACGCTGGCGTACACAGCAGGTGTCTTGCCAGATCCTTTTGCTGTGAGGACCTTCGTCGACCCCGCATGGGCTCCACGAAAGCGGAGAAGCCCCCTTCCACCTCCATCTTGGGCATCAGCCAACAATGTCAGTTGGGCAGTGGGGAAGCGAGCCATCCTTTGCGCTGAAGCATATACCTCCGGGGCTCCCGACAGTCCGGTGATCGTGCTGCCGGACATGAGGAAGACAAATGGATATGCGGGCGACCATTTAGGCTAGGTATTATTATACATGTGATGTTCAGGACTAGCGCCGCTTAGTTGATTGGAATGTAATGAAATCCATCATGTTTGTATGAAAATCCGGTATTTTATATGAATTCCGTCATTGTTTATATGAAATATCGCCGTGTTTGCATGAATTTCATCCGATTGGTTGAGTTGTTGTCAGAATGTGTGCGGCTACGGTTGGATGGCATAATTTGCGGGTCACCGGTCGGTTTGCGGCCGGTTCGGGCGGCGTGGTGGGACAAAAAAAGCACAGCTCATGCGAGCTCGTCTCCAACGCGCGCGCTGGAGGATGCATGAGCACCCGAGCTCTTCCTCGTTCATCGGTGGCAAAGGCACGGGTGGACAAAAGGGTCACCAATATTTTGGCTACCCCGGGCAAGATCCAAACAGCCCCTCCCAGCCCCACCCCTCCCAGCACATTCAAATCCCTCGTTCACCGTGATATTTTGCCATGTGTTGTTTTCATGGACTAGCAAGATGCCCGTGCATTCCACGGAACATCAAGATGCATTTTTTACAAAACACCTGTTGTGATTGACCCATGCAGGAGTAATCCCATGTGTAAAAACTAATGATATCTCGAGAATTTCATCGAAAAAATGATATCTCGAGAAAGATGAGAGATAAGGTGAGGAGGAGTTTTTCTTTTTCCTTTTTTTTCTTTTCTTTCTGTAGGCTTATCTCAAGCCTTTAAGACTACTTGTTACTTTGCACTTTATTTATAAAAATTGCAGTGGGGTTTTACCCTACTGTTTATAGTCAAAAAGGTGAGGAGGAGTGTGGCGTGGTGGTGACTGGTGGTCCGACTGGGCGGAGGCATGGGGATAGACAGCGCCGGCAGTGGCCACCATGCCAGATTGTTCCAGAGACTTCGTTTTTTAATTGCTCGACAATGAGGTTGTGGGAGATAAGGATGAACGAGGCAAGGCCTTATTTGTAAATGTGGAGAGAGGTGCGGGTATCCTTTCTAAAATTGTCATAGTTTGCTTTCTATCCGTCAGATATAGATCGGACGGTCTATATTACAAGATGACAGGCACACCATCATCACCAACTCGGTTTTTTATAAGAGTAGAGAGTAGAGAAGTAGAGATAGAGATATTTTGCTGTGTGAAAACAAATTTAAATATGAGCGAATAATCGGTATCCGCGGTCTTCTGCCGGGAGCCCGGGACACAGTTGGATGGCCTCATAGTAGTAGTAGTATAGAGTACTACTAGTACTACTAGATAGTGAGTGTTTACTATTGTATCTACGTACTAATTGCAACACATGTGGGGCCTACCTTAGAGGCAAGGCTCTATACACAGGAGATGCTCTGTACTAGTATTACTTTTGATGTGTCCCGTCAACTCACAGAACGAGGAGAAGCTTGCTTAGTACGCCGTCTCCCCCGCCCACGGGCGCGGTGGCTCGCAGAGTCGCAGGACGAGGAGAAGCTTCCTTAATACACCTACGCCCGCTCCCTCGCCCACGCGCGCGGTGGCTCGGAGGACGAGGAGAAAATTTTACTACTCCCTCTGTTTACTCCTCATCCCTACCTTGGTTAGAGAGATTATCATATTGTTTGAAATATATGTCTTTTAGTACTAGTAGGAGTTGTACAGTGGTACATAGGAGTAGTACTACAGCCTTTATTTGCTTGTTTCCCTTCCTGCCTTGCCTCGAACAGACTATGCCAAACTCCCATGCCTGCCGCGCAGGAAAAGACCCGCCCTCGCCTTTTTTAGTTCGGGTTTGTGTCGATGGATCGTGTGAAGCAGTAAAAACCAAGCCGTGTCTTGTACTCCTCCGTCGTACTAAAAGAGTGGAGACGCTCGCTTTCATGAATTATGTACATCCTCTCGCCGACATGTGGGACATATAGCAACCGGGTCGACGTGTCATGCACGAAATAACAGTGCAGAACAGCAGGGGGACGCACCCCAGCATAGCGCCCCAGTAGTAGTAATGAGCAAGGAGATGGCAAATCACAATGCCGCACCTTCCCAGACGTACGAAGCAACCATTATTTCACACTTCGTTGAATCCACTTTGCCATCATCTCCTTCAAGAAAACCACGTATTGCTTCTGCCATTGTTCTGCCTCAAGAGGGACGCGCATCGCCTTGGTACATCATGACATGTGGGAACGCATGACAGGCCATGCTCCCCCGCCCACCGCTCGGTAAAATGTCACACCCTTATTTTTGGCCCATTCTTTTTCTTTTGATTTTCTGAGGATTTTGCTTGAGTTTTCTTTTTCCGTGGCTATGTGGTCTGGAAACTGCAGAAGATGACCTCTTCTTTCTTTCCAGAGTGGCTTGTCATCCTCATATCCATCCCTAGACCTCGCCATTTTCATCTTGGCCCAACCCCAATATTATTTTTCTAGGGAATATTCTTTTTTCTGTTAAAGGAATAACCCCATTTGCCCTAGGTTGTGAAACAACCTATATTTATGTCACTCCCAAAATTTCCAAATAATTCTCATAAATTGTTTGGGTCATACCTTGCTCAAATAGGTCAAAATCCTTCCTTGTCATCATTAAAGATAATTCACAAATATTCCTTTTCTCATTCTGTCCTCAATGGCTTTTTGAGGAGGAAGTGTCATTTATCTTTGCTTGATTGACCCCAAACTTTTTGGACATTTTTTCATGTCCATATCATTGCCTCATGCCAAAATTTAACTTACTTTGCCTAGTGAATATTCCTGAGCAATTTTTCAAAGTTCATGTCTGAGGGAATTCTTTGTGAAGGAAGTACTAGCTAGGGTTATCAAAATGAGTTAAAATTTTGCACACTCCTTCATGTGCTCATATCATTACTCTCCTCAAGATTTGAGCTCATGCAATGCATCCATGTGAGCACACCTTCAATTCTTTGTTTCTGTCCAAATTTTCAGTTTGTGAAGCAAGTACATTTTATATTGCTTCTTTATTGCTGAAAATTTTACAGGACCTTCTCCTACCCATATTACCTATCTCCACAAGATTTGGGCTCATTTCATCTAGCCATTTTGCCTCAGGATTTTTCCTAAGTTTCTGTCTAGAGAGGTGTTGTATGAACGAAGTACCATTTTGGCTTGGCCAAATGGCATGAATTTTTTATGGCACACTCTTAAGCCCAAATCACCCTGCCATGTCCATTTCAGCTTAATCCAACACTCCTAGTGAGTGCCCCATCATCATCTTGATTCTAGACCAGCTTAAGCAGTCGTTAAGCAAGTGCATTAAGACTTGGTCCAAATCATCTCAAACTTCACAGGCTGATCATGCCTTCGACCCTAAGCATCCCAGACACCCCCTCCTGTTCTTATCTCATCTCTGCTCTCAACCATCTCCATCAAACAGTTGCTGTAGCCAATTTCAGGTGATCCTTTCCATCTACCCACAGTGCCTCTGCTTATTTCATCACTTCAATGCTGATCTATCATGGGAAGACAACACCTTAGACATGGGCTGACACCCAGGAGGCAGCCTGGGCATGCCTTGTCCGTGGTGATCACGAGGAGAGCCAGCCAAAACGGTGGTCTAGCCACTGTTCTTGACGGCAGGACTGCTCCGGCCAGCTCTGGCCCGTCCAGCCATGTCCAACAGCTCGCCTGTGTCATCCTCTTCTCCCCGGACCTTTCTCCTCCTCCTACAGCTCGCTCCCTGGCGCTCGTTGCCATGCTCCCACGGGCAGACTGTAGCCGACCGTCGTTTCCTCCCCTGGCTGCTTCTCCCCCGTGCCCCTCGACCTCTTCTGCCCCGTGATGCATGCCCTCTACACCCCCGCGTTGCCTTTCATCGACCGTTCTCACTCGCACACACATACGCGGCCATGGCCGAGCCACAGCCACGCGTCCGCGGCGGCACCGCGTCGCCCCGCCTATAAATAGGCCACCCCGAGCCTCTCCGAGCACACCAGCGGCCTCCTGCCTCACCCAGAAGCCTCCCCAACCTCTCCGTTGAGCTCCGGGACCTCTCCACGCCTCCCTCTGCCACCATGGCCGCCGCCTCCTCCAGCCTAAATCTACAGTAACCGAGCCCTCCCTCTCCTCTTGGCCTCCACCAGAGACCTCCCCACTACGCTGCGAGCCGCCCCCCTTCCTTTCTTCTTCGTCGGAGCCGCGGTAGCCTCGTCTCCAACTTCGGCCGAGCCGCCATCCGCCGCAGCCAACACCACCACCGTTCCCGAGCTTCCTAGCGATCGAGCTACCATGGAACGGGTCGGTCTCATCACCCTGAGCACGAGGGTAGGTCGGGCATCGCCAGAGACGACCAGTAGCTCAGGCTATCACCGTCGAGGCGGTCGGCCTCACCTCTGCTCCATCCTGCACGGGAGGAAGAAGAAGAAGCCAGCTAGGCAGGCCCCACCTCCCGTGGGACCCACTCGTCAGCCGCACAACACGTTGACTTGGACCTGCTGAGGTGGATAAGTGAAGGCGTATTCCTATCAATACGTCTTCCACCATCGAAAGCGCCTTTCGGATCTTCTTCGGGCGTAAGTATGCTTCCTCTAGTTTGAAAGCGTATTTTCCTCCTCCTTCAGCCAAGAATACGTTTTCTCTGTTAGTAAGCGTATTCTCAGCTTTTGCGCTTTCTGTTTTTCAGTCAGGGGCTGGTTTGTGAAGGTTTTATTTGCAGATGGGTCCCTGGAAGCAAAACTATCATAACTTTTTGCTGGAAACTCCGATTGAGGTGAATCCAACGCCAACGTCTTCGTCTCGTCGAGCCCGTTCTGTTCATATCGTTTTCACTATGGTTTCACATACCAGAAATGATCTTTTTGCCCTTGCCCCTAATCAGCCCCCTTCGGGAGAGAAACCTTTCCGGCGATTCCTTCCGCGATCGTTCTGCACTTCTCCCCGATGCATTCTTCATCTCCAGGCAAGCCACAACACCCACTTGCATGATGGCCATGCAGTAGCCATGGTTTTCAACTTGAATATTTAATAAGTGTCTGCTCATTTTGATACGGTTATCGTTGTTTCGGTGATGCTTATGGGTTTGTGTTCACTTTCATGCTATGTTCATATGCACCTAGTTATCATGTATTCTTGGTAGTATTACTTTCATATGGCATGCTTGGTAGCAGTACATGTGAGTCTTGGTCATCTTCTTCAGTGCATGACCATCGCCTGCTACCGAGTACCGTTGATATGCATGTTCCTTTGCATCTAGCCGGTTATATGTTTGCTTGGTAGTAATCTTGATATGTTCTTGCATGGTAGTTATTTCCGATGCTACTGGTCATGTTATGCTTTGAGTAGTGTTATACTTGTGATGTTCATGCTAGTCAGTATGCCATGCTCATTCAGATATATGCTTTATTGTTTTTGATATGCTTGATGATTATGTTGTACCCCCATGCTTATGTTGATATCATTCATGATAGTTGCATCCTGTTATATTGTATGACTCAGCATCATTTGCATTCAAGTTTAACCAGACTTAAATGAACTTGAACAATTGTTGGCTGAGTCATGGTGCCACCAAATCGAGCTGACCAGTGCAACCACACTTGCCTTATGGGGGGTCCTAACTGGGTCTATTGTCATGCCTCTCGCCAGTGCCTCCAACGAGGGAAGGTTATGCGCGGGCGCTACCTTGGCTGGGTAGGACGGCATAAGCCTTGTGTGCCCGTTGTTGTTGTAAGGATCCTTGTCCTTGTTTGGGACCGTTTATGTTTTGCCACGACGGTGGCCGTTGGATGTCTTTGGTAGACATCGGGGCCACCCATGACTTAGCACAAAGGGGAGTTTGTCGGAGTGGCCAGGAGAGTGTCATGGCAGTAGAGCAGTTTTTGTCGGAACACCGTTGGTCCACCCGAATGGGAGTGCGAGGCCATGGGTTCCGTGGTGTGGGTACAATGTATTAACCTCTGCAGAGTATTTGTTAAATCTATCGATAGCCGCGCATGCAGATATAGGCCCAGTTCGTAGTCGGTCACGCTATGGGTCAATAGTAATAATGATAACTTGATTAATAACAACCCGGTTCGATAATGAAAGAAGTTGGTTATGTGATCGTGAGAGGATCACAGTGGTATCGATACCAAAGTTGGTTGATCTTTATGTGATCGTGAGAGGATCACCGTGGTATCGAGGATACCGAGTTGTTGGATACTTGTGGTGTTATGCGAGAGTCAAGGGTAAAGATCAAGCTCCTTGTGGTCATGTAATGATTACTACGGTATGGTTAATACCAAGCTTGATTGGATCCTGAGATGATCGTGTGATGTCCGTGATGGTAAGCTTGTGCATGTGATGGTTACGTTGTAACCCGAGCAGAGTATGTTGGTGCATGATAGCTTCATCATGTTGCATGCTAGTATCATCATGTTCATATGTTCATGCCATGCTCGTATTGTTCTAGCTGAATCATGTTCTACATGCCATGTTGTTCTGATAGTATCATGTTCATCATTGCTAAGTAACCTGTAATTGCCATGCTGTTGTCTGTCTTGATTGCTCTTGGTTGCTGTGAGCTCGCAAGTACATTCAATGTACTGACCTGGCATGTCATGCCAGTTTGCAGGTCATGACGGATTTGATTGCTTGTTTGCCGTGGATCCCTTGTTTGCGAGCTAGGATAAGCATTCCAACCAGAGTCCCTGCGGAGTGGAGTTCACCACCGTCGTCGTTGTTCCGCTGCTAGAAGCCATTCTGCTGCTTCGCGTTGTTCTGCTGCTTGCATGGAGCAACTGTGGCAGGCGTAGTGTCGCCGTGCCGATGTAATCCCTTTGTTCCTAGATAGATTGTAATAAAGAGCTGATTTGTTCTATGCTAAGCAGTGCCGTATTCCAGAAGACTTCTCCTCGATCTCTGGGCTGGAATACGGGGCGTTTCGGTTTCTCTGAGCCGGGGTGCCATATAAAATCACCTCATTTTTACTACTTCCTCTGTGTCGGTTTACAGGGCATGCATGTCGTTCTAGGTTGAGAATTTAAGTGGCTATATATGTGATGAACAATATATGTTTAGAAACTACATCCGCTTAAGAATCTAATGATATACTTTTTGTGACATAGTAACTCATATTTAGTTAGTCAAATGGATGACCTAGAACTACGTGCATGCCCTATAAACCAAGACGGAGGGAGTAGTATCTTTTAGATCAATATAGTTGGGATTCACCAAGGAGCAAAACCAAGTGGCAGGTTGCTCCTATCGTGTTGTGGTGTAGCAACTCAAGCAGGGTCAGTCCGCACACGAAATGGCGACACACTTAAGATGACCCCTTTGGCCGACATGTGGCTCATCCACCGTCTTGTTCCACGTGCGATGCATCAAACAACATTTTGGAGCAGCGGTTGGACTTGGAGGCACCCCAGTCGTAGCACCGCAGTAGTAGTAAATGAGTGATGAGGGGTCAAATCACAAAGTCCCACCTTTCCCGCATTAAGCTGGACGGATGAAGCAACCATCATTTCACTCTAGGGCGCAAGAGCATAAAGAAAAGAGAAAACCAATTATGCGTGCGGCAGCTACCTAGGGCACCCTAGGGTAGGAGCCTCCAGTACAAATCCTTTTTTAAAGCGCCTCCACTACAAATCTGCTTCTCCCTCGTCCTCTTGAAGAAAACCGATGATCCATGCGGCGGTAGGGTTTGTAGGAGTACTACGGCGTGCGGGGCCACAGTGTAGTAAACGGGAGAGGGATTGAGTTTGAGTCGACGCCTTAATATGTGTGGGCCGCTTGGTTTTACGGAAACGAGGCAACATTTTGGGTTCGGGGACCAGTGGAGATATACGTACAAAAAATTGTGGACGTAGGTTCGACCGAAAGGCAATGATGCATCGGCCCCGCATTTTGATATACCCGCGGCCGCGTGAAATGTGCTACTCAAAATAATGCATAAAAGTTCCGCCAAAAACATCTATAACTAATGGGAAGTGAATGTATGCTTAAAATGAAAATGTAATAAGTACAAAGAGAAAAATGAATTGCAGTTAAAAGAATGGCATTTCTAACAAAAATGTGAATGTGAACTACATATGTGTGCACGTGACTAACACATACATTGTCAATACAAAATCTAATGCAAGGAATAACTTATGAGTAACATGCATGAATTGATGATGTGATGCTTGCATGCATAGAGTACAAAAATAATGTGATTTATGATTTGCATGCATGACGTGTTCTTGTGCCATAGTTGCATGTCCAGGAAAAAAAGCTACTAGTGGGTTGTACTAGCTATTTAGGAATAGAAGATGTATACATGGAAGTTGTAGGGAAAGAGATGACATGTATCTCAATTCCTATGAGTAGGGATTGGAAAAGAGATGTCATTTGGTTAACATCATAGGAACTTTTCTATTGAATCTAGAGATGACATGTATCTCAATTCCTATGAGGAGGGATTAGAAAAGAGATGTCATTTGGTTCACATCATAGGTACTTTTCTATTGAATATACGCTAATGTTTATTTTCCTTTGAAATTGTGGGAGTATAGGAATCCATTCATATGAACCAAGTGGCTCTAAAGCTATAAAAATGATATCATGTTTTTTTCCTTTGAAATGTGGAGTATATGAATCTATTCCTATGAACCAATTGGCTCTAAAGGAAAAAATCATATCATATAGAGTCCCTATGATATTCCTCCACACCAAAGGATGGTTGAAATTGCTGCAGGTGATACGATGGTCTTTCTTTGTACACTCCTCCCCCATCTTTATAGCTACCTCTCAAAGATGAATGAAATGATATATACTGGGTATTCTATATGTGCATTTTGGTACACGAAAACTCGGTAAAAGTTTGCGAGGTTTGAATTTTCAATAAAGCTATATGCACTGCATTTTGGAATGGAGGGAGGAGCATACGGCAGTTGCTAACACTCACGTGGAAAATTTGTCTATCGGAGGAGTGTTGTTCTGTTAAATGACATGGCAAAACTGACACTGTCGGATGCCGATCTAATGGTTCTTACCGCGTTCATCAGGAAATGGCTTGTGGCGAATGTTTGTCAGATATGGTTTACGGACACATGCATTGCATTGATACGTGCCCTCTCTCTCTCTCACGCACACATGCACCCTCACGAGTCACGACTCTCCCAATTCCTCTCGCACCCACCGTCTATCTGTAGGTAGACGTCACACACATATGTGCTCTTCACACCCTACCCTTAGAACTTCTAAAAAATAAAATACGTCGCGCACCTTTTATTTTAACTCACACGTCACACACTTATACTATTACTCTTGTGGCGAACGTTCTTTGGGCATAGTATATTGTACTCTCACGAAGAGAAGCGATGCACGCACGCACTAGTTCTCTCACACTCACTCGCGGGTACACGTAGGAGCACATTTTTTGAAGCTAGGAGTGCATTTGTTTACAAAGAGGCATCCAAATTGACATTTTGACTAGTCTAACTCTGTTTTCAACTTGATGGAGATTCGGGGACCGCACGTGAATGATACAATATAGTGCGTCCTGGACGCGATGGCACGTTATTGATCAAGTTTTATTTTTACTTGAACTTTAAATGAAAATAGTGGTTCACGTGTATTCAATTTAATAACGGCTGGTACAACAAAATCACTCCACTATATATATAAGCAGGAGCCTCAGCGCTTGCTTTACTAAGGTTCCTCTCTTTCACTCTCTCATCCTCTCCAGATCTAAGCAAGACATAGGTGGCCACACTCTCTCTGCTCATGGCTGGTCACAAATCCGGCCGGACCACCTCGACTGGGGCAGGGTGTAGGTGCATCGTTCACGCGGTCGTCGGCGGCGAGGGAGGAGACCAACGGCTGTCCGCGCATCCCGATCGGCGGCCATGACGTTCTCTCCGAGACAGCGCCGGCTCGGGAGGGCCTCTGACCCCTTCTTCCTCCCTGCGGTATTGTGGCCAAGATGCGCCCCCCCGACGCTGTCTTTGCCACATGCCGAAGACCCTCAGGTATATATTCCTTCGAAACCTGCCTTGCTCTACTGCCCCAGCTCCCCACGTGGGTGCGTGTGGATCTTTTTCTAGTTCTGTCGGCTGTTCCAAAGCCACCTAGACTTTCACTATTATTAGAGGTAAAGCTAGTTCATACAGTCGAATCTAAGAGTTGGTTCAAATAGGGAAGAAAGTGGGAAAGTTGTAGCATGAATCTAGGACTTGGTTCTAAGAGGGGGGGGGGGGGGGGGGGGGGGGGGGGGGGGGGGGGGGGGGGGGGGGGGGGGGGGGGGGGGGGGGGGGGGGGGGGGGGGGGGGGGGGGGGGGGGGGGGGGGGGGGGGGGGGGGGGGGGGGGGGGGGGGGGGGGGGGGGGGGGGGGGGGGGGGGGGGGGGGGGGGGGGGGGGGGGGGGGGGGGGGGGGGGGGGGGGGGGGGGGGGGGGGGGGGGGGGGGGGGGGGGGGGGGGGGGGGGGGGGGGGGGGGGGGGGGGGGGGGGGGGGGGGGGGGGGGGGGGGGGGGGGGGGGGGGGGGGGGGGGGGGGGGGGGGGGGGGGGGGGGGGGGGGGGGGGGGGGGGGGGGGGGGGGGGGGGGGGGGGGGGGGGGGGGGGGGGGGGGGGGGGGGGGGGGGGGGGGGGGGGGGGGGGGGGGGGGGGGGGGGGGGGGGGGGGGGGGGGGGGGGGGGGGGGGGGGGGGGGGGGGGGGGGGGGGGGGGGGGGGGGGGGGGGGGGGGGGGGGGGGGGGGGGGGGGGGGGGGGGGGGGGGGGGGGGGGGGGGGGGGGGGGGGGGGGGGGGGGGGGGGGGGGGGGGGGGGGGGGGGGGGGGGGGGGGGGGGGGGGGGGGGGGGGGGGGGGGGGGGGGGGGGGGGGGGGGGGGGGGGGGGGGGGGGGGGGGGGGGGGGGGGGGGGGGGGGGGGGGGGGGGGGGGGGGGGGGGGGGGGGGGGGGGGGGGGGGGGGGGGGGGGGGGGGGGGGGGGGGGGGGGGGGGGGGGGGGGGGGGGGGGGGGGGGGGGGGGGGGGGGGGGGGGGGGGGGGGGGGGGGGGGGGGGGGGGGGGGGGGGGGGGGGGGGGGGGGGGGGGGGGGGGGGGGGGGGGGGGGGGGGGGGGGGGGGGGGGGGGGGGGGGGGGGGGGGGGGGGGGGGGGGGGGGGGGGGGGGGGGGGGGGGGGGGGGGGGGGGGGGGGGGGGGGGGGGGGGGGGGGGGGGGGGGGGGGGGGGGGGGGGGGGGGGGGGGGGGGGGGGGGGGGGGGGGGGGGGGGGGGGGGGGGGGGGGGGGGGGGGGGGGGGGGGGGGGGGGGGGGGGGGGGGGGGGGGGGGGGGGGGGGGGGGGGGGGGGGGGGGGGGGGGGGGGGGGGGGGGGGGGGGGGGGGGGGGGGGGGGGGGGGGGGGGGGGGGGGGGGGGGGGGGGGGGGGGGGGGGGGGGGGGGGGGGGGGGGGGGGGGGGGGGGGGGGGGGGGGGGGGGGGGGGGGGGGGGGGGGGGGGGGGGGGGGGGGGGGGGGGGGGGGGGGGGGGGGGGGGGGGGGGGGGGGGGGGGGGGGGGGGGGGGGGGGGGGGGGGGGGGGGGGGGGGGGGGGGGGGGGGGGGGGGGGGGGGGGGGGGGGGGGGGGGGGGGGGGGGGGGGGGGGGGGGGGGGGGGGGGGGGGGGGGGGGGGGGGGGGGGGGGGGGGGGGGGGGGGGGGGGGGGGGGGGGGGGGGGGGGGGGGGGGGGGGGGGGGGGGGGGGGGGGGGGGGGGGGGGGGGGGGGGGGGGGGGGGGGGGGGGGGGGGGGGGGGGGGGGGGGGGGGGGGGGGGGGGGGGGGGGGGGGGGGGGGGGGGGGGGGGGGGGGGGGGGGGGGGGGGGGGGGGGGGGGGGGGGGGGGGGGGGGGGGGGGGGGGGGGGGGGGGGGGGGGGGGGGGGGGGGGGGGGGGGGGGGGGGGGGGGGGGGGGGGGGGGGGGGGGGGGGGGGGGGGGGGGGGGGGGGGGGGGGGGGGGGGGGGGGGGGGGGGGGGGGGGGGGGGGGGGGGGGGGGGGGGGGGGGGGGGGGGGGGGGGGGGGGGTCATCTTCCTGCGTAAGCTTGACAAGAACAGTATGCCTCACAAACGAAGGAGTAGCTTTGAACTTCTTGTGCTTTAGTACACCCTGGACAACACGCCTGACAATAGTGAGGCTGGAATGAATCTCGATATTCGTATAAGCGCAAATGGCTCCCAGGATCCAACAGCCTAAGAACTCTTTTTCCCAGTGCGTATATTCAGGTCATCCGCCTCATAGCGAGTGACATGTACAACCACACAATCCTTGTCTGCATCAGGGCTCTAACTGAAACAGAAACAAATTCTGAATTACTTTCCAGTATAAGAAACACAAGTTATTTAAACCACTATGTAGAGTCAAAAGTATGCATGACAGGGAAGGTAGCATGGCATCGAAGCTAATAAAATTTTGCATTATTCATCACTACATACTTTGATGAAAAACCACAATCGGGGGGGGGGGGGGGGGGGGGGGGGGGGGGGGGGGGGGGGGGGGGGGGGGGGGGGGGGGGACACATCCTCGAAGGGGAAAAACTGCTCCTGCAGGGCCACGGGGGCTATAACCTCAAACGGGGCGTTGACCATATCAGTAGTGGTCATGAGCGTCTCTGGGGTCGGCTCGGTGGTTGCCTCCATCTTCTTGGAGCTCTCTGTCTCGTGGGGATCAGCCTCCCGCGTCTACTCCAACAATGGCATATCTTTGCCTGGTTCTCCTTGGTCCATCACGAAACTGACGAATACTAGGAGACCACTGAAAGGAAAACACAATCTCAATGACAAGAAACAAAAAAGAGAGTGAGGATCGGTTACTGCTTTGCAAAAGTTCTTTTTTTCTCTGAACGAAAATATACCGACATCACGGATCCGCTTACCTTCCCTTCGTTGGGGAGAAGAACAGTGGTAGCTGCGAGTGTTGGCTTTCTTGAAGATGGCTAGGGAGAAGGGGATTCAGCGAAGATTGAAATGATGGTTGCTTCGTCCGTCAAACTTAGACTGCGGGGAAGTGGAGTTTTGTGATATGACGGCTCGTTATTATCACACTATGACCGGGTTGACTCTCTGCCTGCATACTGCCTTCTAATTTGGTGGATGGCATTTGGGCCCACGCGCTGCATGGCCCGCATGTCGGTTAACAAAAGTAAAATGGCATTCAGTAGAGGCAGACGTTTCGATGACCTCGGAGGAGCCAGAAGCGGTAGTGTATCCACTATACTAGAAGTAATTGTTTTTCTCGGTAGCTGTAGAGTGTCTCCAATGTACTAGTAGTAATTGTTTCTCTGGGCCCAAGACAAAACAGCCCATCCACCCTAGTAAATAATAAAATCAATTCAAAAGCCCATATATTTACTTAACGAGAGGCGCTACTCACACCCAGCACACCGCCCCCCAAAAAAACCTGGGTGCTCTTCTACCTCCTCACTCCCACCCACCTTCAGCTCGCTCCAGTCGTACCCCCAAATTCCTCACCTCACTCCTACAGAAAACACCAGCTCCCCTTCTTCCTCACTACTACAAAAAATCCCAGCTCCCCTTCTTCTTCACTCGCACTACAAATAGGCTCGCTATTCGTTACTTTGCTCAAATCCGTGAGCTCGACGCGACGCCCTCGAGGAAAATGGAGTCGGCTAACCCCAGCGCCAAGAAGATGAGGCTCCCGCCAGCGGCGACGCCTGTTGTAGATCCCACACTCGGCAGCGCGGGGAGATGCGGCAAGCCCGCTGCTACCTCTTGAGCACTGCGTTGGTTTTTCCCTTGAAGAGGAAAGGGTGATGCAGTAAAGTAGCGTAAGTATTTCCCTCAGTTTTTGAGAACCAAGGTATCAATCCAGTAGGAGACCACGCTCGAGTCCCACGCACCTACACAAAACAAATAAGAACCTCGCAGCCAACGCGATAAAGGGGTTGTCAATCCCTTCACGGTCACTTACGAGAGTGAGATCTGATAGATATGATAAGATAATATTTTTGGTATTTTTATGATAAAGACTAAAAGTAAAGAAAGCAAAAATAAACAGTGCCAGAAATAGTTTGTTGACGGGAGATTATTATGATGGAAAATAGACCCGGGGGCCATAGGTTTCACTAGTGGCTTCTCTCAAGAGCATAAGTATTACGGTGGGTGAACAAATTACTGTCGAGCAATTGATAGAACTGAGCATAGTTATGAGAATATCTAGGTATGATCATGTATATAGGCATCACGTCCGCGACAAGTAGACCGACTCCTGCCTGCATCTACTACTATTACTCCACACATCGATCGCTATCCAGCATGCATCTAGAGTATTAAGTTCATAAGAACGGAGTAACGCTTTAAGCAAGATGACATGATGTAGAGGGATAAACTCATGCAATATGATATAAACCCCATCTTGTTATCCTCGATGGCAACAATACAATACGTGCCTTGCTGCCCCTGCTGTGACTGGGCAAGGACACCGCAAGATTGAACCCAAAGCTAAGCACTTCTCCCATTGCAAGAAAGATCAATCTAGTAGGCCAAACCAAACTGATAATTCGAAGAGACTTGCAAAGATAACCAATCATACATAAAAGAATTCAGAGAAGATTCAAATATTGTTCATAGATAAACTTGATCATAAACCCACAATTCATCGGTCCCGACAAACACACCACAAAAGAAGATTACATCGAATAGATCTCCATGAGAATCGTGGAGAACTTTGTATTGAGATCCAAAGAGAGAGAAGAAGCCATCTAGCTAATAACTATGGACCCAAAGGTCTGAGGTAAACTACTCACACATCATCGGAGAGGCTATGGTGTTGATGTAGAAGCCCTCCGTGATCAATGCCCCCTCCGGCAGGACGCCAGAAAAGGCCCCAAGATGGGATCTCATGGGGACAGAAGGTTGCGGCGGTGGAATTAGGTTTTTGTGGATGCTTCTGATGGTTTGGGGGTACGTAGGTATATATAGGAGGAAGAAGTACGTCGGTGGAGCAACGTGGGCCCCATGAGGGTGGAGGGCGCGCCTGGGGGGGTAGGCGCACCCCCTGCCTTGTGCTCTCCTTGTTGATTTCTTGACGTGGACTCCAAGTCCTCTGGATCATGTTTGTTCCAAAAATCATGTTCCCAAAGGTTTCATTCCGTTTGGACTCCGTTTGATATTCTTTTTCTGCGAAGCACTGAAATAGGCAAAAAACAGCAATTTGGGCTGGGCCTCCGGTTAATAGGTTAGTCCAAAAAATAATATAAAAGTGTATAATAAAGCCCATTAAACATCCAAAATAGAATATAATATAGCATGGAACAATAAAAAATTATAGATATGTTGGAGACGTATCACCCGCCCCCACCGGATCCCAGGAACCCGTAGAATCTCGGGTGGACCGCATCAGCGATCTCCCGGACGCCATCCTTGGGGAGATCATCTCGCTTCTCCCCACCAAGGATTGCTGCCACACCCAAGTCCTCTCAATTCGGTGGCGCCCTCTATGGCGCGTTGTGCCCCTTAATCTCGACTGTCGTCAGCTATCTCTCTTCAATGATTTTGAACTCCCCAGAGCCATCATCTCCTCCCACCAGGGCTCCGTTCAAAGCCTCTGCATCCCGTCATGCTACCTGAGCAAGCATACCATGCCCTGCACGGTGGACGCCTGGTTGAAATCCCTTGAATTCACAGAACTACAGCTGCTTGAGTTCTACTATTCCCCAAGAAATCACCTACCAGATACCGAACACCGTGTACTTGTGCCCTCAGCACCGATGTCCATCTCGCGGTTTTCCTCCTCTCTCCACACCGCCACCTTTGTGTTGTGCTACCTACCAGACAATCTGGTACTAAATGTTCGACTCCCATTTCTCAAAAAACTTTCACTTGTACGGGTTCGTATATCAGAGGCCTCATCGCACAGCATCATCCACTCCAGTTGCCCTGCACTGGAGTGCTTGGTGCTTGTTTTCACAGTTAGAATCGGTTGTCTCCAAATAAAGTCGCCTAACCTTGTAAGAATTGGAATTTCTTTTGACGGAAGGCAGCTCATAATCCAAGATGCCCCTTCACTTCAAAGGTTGATCCTTGATTCTAGTTATTCACCGTCGCAAATAACTGTCCTATCTACGCCTAAACTGGAGACCTTGGGTGTAATACATGATCTATGTGCTCATTTCAAGATGGTGCTTTGCTCCACAGTTCTTCAGGTACTGTATATTATCATCTACACTTGTAACCATAAGCTGCATTTTAAATTTATGCGCATAAGTCATATATCATCTTGGAGTACACATTTTGTACTAATATTATGTTCTATGCTCAATGAAGAGTTTCTCCATGGATAGCCTATCAATGGTGCTGGAATCTGTCAAGATCTTATATATCAAAATGAATAGTTCTGATCTGAACAAGATTATTGGCTTGCCGCAATGCTTTCCATGTCTGGAGAAGTTGTATATACAGGTGATAATTTCACGCACATTGGAAGCCCGCATATAGTGTACTAGAATTAACCGTTCAGCTGTTGCTCTTTCAACACTCTTTTTTTAGACCTTAACTATTTTCAATCTTCATGTCTATTTAGGCAACGGGACGGGGTAAGAAAGTTATAACCAATCTATGGATTCATAAGCACTGGGATTTTCTCATGACATTTGATTGAAGACAATAACACTAGAACGATATGTAGCCAACCATGCAAACACTAGATTTGTCACAATCTTCCTGCTGAATGCGAGGTTACTATTGTCCATCAGGCTTAAGTTTATCAGCAGCATGGTTTTGATGGATGGGTATGTCGAAGAGCAAAAAAAGGAGTTCCAGGTGGACAAAAGAGCTTCTGAACGTGTCGGGCTACTATTTACAACATCTTGTGGTCATAATCCAGTAAATTTTATAACCCAGGATGTTCATTCTATGGACCTGACTGATCCATTTGACTGTGATTGCTGAAAACAGTGCTAGAGTTAGATGTTGTTGCCCTTTTCAATCTGGGTTTTGTCTAAACCTGATGAACAATTAACCCTCGTGCTTTTGTACAGTTTGTAAGCTGGAGTTAGATGTTGTTGCCCTTTTCAACTCGGCTGTGACTGTCATATTTTCTTTGAAACAAGGCAAATGGCTTGCCATTCGTTTAATTAAGAGTGAAATGTTGTAACAAATCCCAACCAAGGGAAATAATATCACTCTCGCCGGCTGCTTGAGCTCACTGTGCATTACAGAACCCAAGTGATTAGCCACTACCAACACCCACATACTTATTTTGAACAAGCACACCAAATGGGCTATAAATTTTCATAAGAAAGGCTGCATGACCATGACAGATTTGGATTCTAACATCTGGGACCCACAAGGAAAAAGCCTATCCAAGGTGGAGTCGACTTACTAGCTAATAGTCAACAAACGACTCTGCCTACCAGCCATTGGATTGACATCCAACATCTGTCGTGTATCTTCTATCTCTTGTCTTCTTCCTCCAGCCGCCCAAACCAAACCACCCCGTCGGTTCCGCCTGCTCCCGCCTCCCATGGCTGGCTGCGCCTCCGCCGCCCTACCGTACCCTCCAATGTTGGCGGTCCCTCCCTCTATTCCCCCACATGTCCTATTATTCTCCCTCGTACTCCCCTCCGCCTGTGACTGGACCGGCGCATCTTCCACGGCTCCTGTTCATTACGTCCAAGGCCTCGCCATCGTCCTCCGCCTTGGTTCGATCGTGGTGCATTGTCAACGTCGTCAACAACCGAGAGGAACAAGGAGATGATTGTACATGGAGAGGATGACAGTAGGGACCCACCAGGGTCATGGCAGTACGCAAGCAAGTGCCTTATTATTACAAGCCCAAAAAAATAGTTCCTCCAAATGGTTGGACATCTGGGGCCATGGTTTTAAATAGTGGATAGCGGGCTGGTAGCGGATTGGGGTCCGCATAGCGGAATGCGGATAGCGGACGATATTGCGGACGCTATGTCCGCGTAGCGGATTTATAAAAACACTATATTATTGTGTATATTTCCATATCATTAACAAAAAGTAATGACATTTAATTTGAGTGATAGCGGATGCTATCTTCGCTATTTGAAACTATGTCTGGGGCTCACGCCATTGTCAACGTAGTCAATAAACGAGAGAATTACACAACGAGCAGCTGACACCAGGGACCCAGCAGGTCGCGCAGTTGTTATTTACTTTTTTTTAGAAACAAGTAGTTGTTATTTATACTAGTTTTAGTGACGGATCAGGGTAACAACGGGGCTGTGCGGGGGCTGTGGCCCATCTAGCCAGGGTTTTATTTATGTTTACCACATGATGAGCCCAGTTGTGTTTTTTTCTTGCTAAAAATGGCTAGCCCAGTTCTACTTTTTTTAAAGAAATACCCAAACAAGGCCTAATTGCTTTGTCAGCCCTGCTGGGCTGCAAATCTTTCAAGACGAGGGGAGTTTCATTCGTCTTGCCCAGAAAATGGGCTATCAGTAATGAGAAATGGGCTGTACATTTTTAAAACACATCAAACCGGGAATTAGTTTCAATTTTTTTTATTACAAGATTTTAAATTCCATTAATTTTTATGCGTGGACAATTATTTGGATTTTATATTTATATAAATTTATTTTTCAAATTAGTTTGAATATGACTCGAAATTTTGGGATTAAAAACAGTTGACCGCACCGAAATATGTAAAATTTCGTATAATTTTTAACCGTGGCCACAATATGGGTTGTAATGCTAACAAAAAGAAGATGGGATCCAAAAAAATCCTTAAGAATTAGCAAATGGGCTGTAAATTATTAGAAATAATGGCAGATGGGCTTTATGCTGTTTTCCACACATTTGAGGCTGACTTGTGCGCCTACTATAGGTTGACCCGTACGCTTTCCTAAAAAAATGGTTGACGCACACGCAACGCCGTGTCAACTTAGTCAACACACGAGAGCAGTGACTGTTGGATGTCCATCCAACGGCCGCCGTGCTTCTTCAATCTCTGCTCTTCCTGCTCCAGCCACTCAAAAAAGCATCGGCGGGACTGCCTGCTCCCTCCTCCCGCGGCCGGCTATGCTGCCGCACAGGCCACACCGCCCCACCGTACTCCCATCGCTGGCCTAGCCATCCCTCTACTCACCCACACCTGCTGTTATTCTTCGGCGACGGCAGATGAACCAGTAAACCCTCGTACTCCCCTCCACGTGGGAAACAACTGCCGAGTCTTACCTGGCTCCGTGTCGTTCCCTTCCTAGGCCTCGCCGTCGTGCACCGTCCTGGTGCTCTCAGCGCGGCGTGGTCAACGTGGTCAATGAACGAAATCCATCGGAAGTGGACTGTACGTGGAGAGGCTGACAGCTGGGTCCACGACCGCACACAAGGAAATGCCTCCTTATTACGCGCAAAATAATGATTCCTCCACCTGACAGCTGGGACCCACCGGAAGGGCCTATGTATTTCACGAAAAAATGTTCCCCCCGCTGACAGCTCGGACCCACGGCTATATCTTCGCACGCAAGGAAGTGCCTCCTTATTATGCACAGAAAAATGAATAGTCCCCCTGCTAGCTGGGACCCACCATAGTGGGAGGCTGACTTGTGGGCCTACTAAGTTGACGTGGACAGAGGGCTTTGTCAACTTAGTCAATATGAACGATTCTAGCTCCAGTGACCGTACAATGTCCATCCAACGGCCGTAGTGCCCCTTCAACCTCTGGTCTTCTTGCTCCAGCCGCCCAAACCTGCGCCGGTCGTGCCACCTGCTCCTGCCTCTCGTGGCCGGCTGTGCTGCCGCGGAGTCCTCACCGCCCCTACTACTCGCACCGCTGGCCAGGCCATCCCTCTACTCACCCACACCCCATGTTATTCTGCGGCGACGGCAGCCTGACACCGCAGCCGAACTAGTGAACCCTCGTACTCCTCTCTGCGTGGGCATCCACTGCTGCGTCTTCCCCGGCTCCGCGTCGTCCCCTTCCTAGGCCTCACCATCGTCCATCGCCTTGGTGCTCTCGGCGCGGCGTGGTCAATGTGGTCAAGGAACGACTTCCATCGGAAGAGTACTGTACGTGGAGAGGCTGACAGCTAAGTCCACGGCCGCAGCAAGGAAGTGCAACCTTATTACACGCAAAATAATGATTCCTCCACCTGACAGCAGGGATCCACCAGACGGGCCACTGCATTTCGCGAAAAAAACGTTTCCCCTGACTGTTGGGACCCACCAGCTACATCTTCGCATGCAAGGAAGTGCCTCCTTACCCTCCCTGACAGTCGGGACCCACCTGGTCGAAGCATACGTAGCATTGTCATTCTGGTCGCGAACGTGTACGTACATACGATCGGTCTGTCTGCAGGCTGCAGCGGTGAACTGTGGCCGAGTAAGGAAGGACACATGTCATAGTATAGGCGCGCACGTAGCATGTCACGCAGTCCCGTCAATATCGTGTACACGTACGTACAGCCAGGGTGCAAGAAAGTAAATATGGCCACATACGTACATACGGGCGGGGTCTCGAACGCCTACTCGCGCATACGTACGGCCAGGGCTCGTGTACATGGCTGGGTCGGAACGAAGAAACTGCGTCATCGTGTTCATCGGGAGGTAACAGAATGTGTCGTGTTCATCGGGAGCCAACCGGCTTGGACGGAACAGCCGAAACAAGGCATGGCGTACCGCAGAATGGAGGAAACGGCCTTGTGTTCGACCGCCTACGGTCGAAACGGGATCCTGTTCACCGGGAGGGGTGTGGCATACTGCAAAACAGAGGAAACGGACTTCTCTTCGATCTCCTATGGTCGTAACGGGGTCATGTTGATCGGGAGGGGTGTGGCATACCGCAAAACGGAGGAAACGGACTTGTGTTGGAACGCTAGAGTCGAAACGGGGGTCCTGTTCTTCGGGAGGGGTGTGCGTACCGCAAAACGGGACTCCACGGGCTACAGTTCATCTCCACCGTCGACCTCCTCCAGCCTCCACCTGCGACTGTTCATCCACGACGTCTCCCTCTTGCCTCCACCAGCTACTGTTCATCCATGGGATCCTGTTCATCCAGCCTCCACTGCTCCTCCACCGGCTACTGTTCAACCAGCCCTCTCCACGGGGTCATGTTCAACCACCCCTCCACGGGCTACTGTTCATCCATCCCTCCACCGGCTACTGTTCAACCAGCCCTCTCCACGGGGTCTTGTTCAACCAGCCCTCCACGGAGTCCTGTTCATCCAGCGGCAACGGCCTCTACTACCACGAGGTCCTGTTCATCCAACCGCCATCGGGAACTGTTCATCCAACCCCCCAACAATGCTCACTGTTCATCAAGAGGCAGTAGGTTCGATCGGCTTCAGTTAGCAGCAGTAGCGAAGGAATCGCTCAATCGGGTTCAGTTAACAGCCAGATCGATCGATCGCTCGGGTTCAGTAATGCGTAGCCTGCAGTGCAATCGCTCGGGTTCAGTAGGCGAACGCCTCGCTCGGGTTCAGTTAGAGCCCAACACCTCGCACCCACGCGCGTACGTGTACGAGAGAAACGTGCATCGCTCGGCCCCGAGCACCCACCGTAACCGGGAACTCCCCGATAGACGGATGTTGCTTTCTGTATGATGTTTGATGTATTGGTGAGGCAAGTGTATTCCTTTGTATGTATCCCCATCTATTATGTAATGGTACGATGTAATGATATCCACCTTGCAAAAGTGTCTTCAATATGCGGCTCTGTCCTTGGTGGGACCTTCGAGTTCCTCTCGGATGGGATCGCATATTGGGCGTGACAAACATGTCGGCGTTCTGGGAACGGGGGTCCCTAGACTTGCCTGCCTGTGGCCCACGGCGTGGCTCTGCGAGCAGGCCCATACGGCCCATCTTCAACAACAAGCTTTCAAGACCCTCGCGAGGGGCCAAGCCTCGCGAGGCGGACAACACAAGACCTCCTCGAGAGCGGCCTCGCCAGGCTGGCTCGCGAGGGGCGGAGAGATCAAGGCAAGACCAAACCTCGAGAGGTTCCAGTGACGTAAGCCATGACGATCGAGACCAGGCGGGCGCCAGGAGGGCACTAGCGCGTACAGTGTCCTTGTTTCCTCTTTGGTGCTATGGAGGCAAGCACAGGCGAGGAGTACCGAAGCGTCAAGCAAAGGTTTCCCTATCGGTGCAACAAGACCAAGACCAGCAGGACGGCAGGATGGAGGTCACCGTGGAGCCCAAGACGGCGTCACCACCAGAGCCTTTGGCAGGCGAAGACTACTTTTGTCAGGATAAGCTGTACTAGTTGTCCCCTTTCAAATTGGCCATTGTGGGATCCCTTCCTGCTCGATATTTGGGAAGAGGACCGGGGCCTCTATAAATAGGACTAGCCACCACCATAGGAGGGGACGGATTCCGATCATCCTCGCCCGCACAAGTTTGCCAAGCACAAGA
>JAAAWM010009790.1:7500-28407 GCA_036873465.1 Thinopyrum obtusiflorum
CCCCCCCCCCCCCCCCCCCCCCCCCCCCCCCCCCCCCCCCCCCCCCCCCCCCCCCCCCCCCCCCCCCCCCCCCCCCCCCCCCCCCCCCCCCCCCCCCCCCCCCCCCCCCCCCCCCCCCCCCCCCCCCCCCCCCCCCCCCCCCCCCCCCCCCCCCCCCCCCCCCCCCCCCCCCCCCCCCCCCCCCCCCCCCCCCCCCCCCCCCCCCCCCCCCCCCCCCCCCCCCCCCCCCCCCCCCCCCCCCCCCCCCCCCCCCCCCCCCCCCCCCCCCCCCCCCCCCCCCCCCCCCCCCCCCCCCCCCCCCCCCCCCCCCCCCCCCCCCCCCCCCCCCCCCCCCCCCCCCCCCCCCCCCCCCCCCCCCCCCCCCCCCCCCCCCCCCCCCCCCCCCCCCCCCCCCCCCCCCCCCCCCCCCCCCCCCCCCCCCCCCCCCCCCCCCCCCCCCCCCCCCCCCCCCCCCCCCCCCCCCCCCCCCCCCCCCCCCCCCCCCCCCCCCCCCCCCCCCCCCCCCCCCCCCCCCCCCCCCCCCCCCCCCCCCCCCCCCCCCCCCCCCCCCCCCCCCCCCCCCCCCCCCCCCCCCCCCCCCCCCCCCCCCCCCCCCCCCCCCCCCCCCCCCCCCCCCCCCCCCCCCCCCCCCCCCCCCCCCCCCCCCCCCCCCCCCCCCCCCCCCCCCCCCCCCCCCCCCCCCCCCCCCCCCCCCCCCCCCCCCCCCCCCCCCCCCCCCCCCCCCCCCCCCCCCCCCCCCCCCCCCCCCCCCCCCCCCCCCCCCCCCCCCCCCCCCCCCCCCCCCCCCCCCCCCCCCCCCCCCCCCCCCCCCCCCCCCCCCCCCCCCCCCCCCCCCCCCCCCCCCCCCCCCCCCCCCCCCCCCCCCCCCCCCCCCCGTGGTGGAGCACCTTTGTAGGAATAGTCAGCTCGCGTGATAATTTGATCCGTAAGAGTTGATGGTCGGGACCACAGGTGAACGACTTGGAGCGCAGTGGCTCACCAGTTGCCACAGATCGAGTAGCCACGTTTAAAATATCGTTTTTTAGTGGGGTTAAGAGTTCCGATTTTCAATGGCGTGTTATAAGTAGTTTTTAGAACGATTGGTATGGAGCGAAAATGGAATTCATGCGCCCACCGTGTATGAATATGAATCGGGGAGGGAGTCGATTTCGACCGAGGACACACTGTGTTTTGGCGCCCACCGTGTATGAATCCTGGTGAGAGGCGGTTACGTCACGTTTGGGTGAAATTACAAACCTACCCCTATCGAAACCTATAGAAATCCAGCAGATAGGCTTTACGTGGTAGGGATAGGCAGTAGTAATTTCCATCTCGCAGATTTTGGTTTCGGGCGGTTACTGCGACTTTCCCCGCTTCGTTCAAAGTTTTGCAGAGTGCACGTTTACCATGCCAACTCAATTCGAATCCCGTTTGTATTCTTTTTTTCGGGTGGGATCCATTTTCAATTGGAATTACATTCTATGTACATCATTTTTTTATATATACTTTCAAAAGCACAACAAAGAATGCTGCTCCTTTATATGTATAATATGATTTACAAATACAACGATCTCAAAATCTTAAGGTTGAATTCGAAAAAATTTAACCAAATTATATTCTACTAAAATGTATGGATCAGTAATATCTACATATTAAATAACATAGATGTGCGTGAATTCATATGAGTATGCATGTTTGATAGATCAATTTTGGTCCGAGTATGGATTACATGTATCATCATCTCGAATTCAAATACTTGAATCCCTTTTTTGTTCACTCCTTTCACGCCCATCTCTCTCGCATGCATACTCCTTCAGGTAGCTATCACTCTCTTTTCTCCAGCTCACCCGCACGCTCACTTCATGTTTCTCCTATCCTCGCAGACATGGTCTCTCGACATCTCCCTTGAGAAGTGTCACACTCTCCCTATCATTATACATTACACGGTTTTCATTATCTCTCACGTGTCTACTGTTCTCTGGTAGCACTCTTCACCACATTTGCAGATAAGGCCTTCCCTCGTTCATCCTTTTCTCCCACAAGAACTTGATGTTCCGTGCAACGCACGAGCATCTTGCTAGTAAGAGTAGAAATTAGACATATACCACTTCTCGAATCTTGAAACCACAACATTCCTCCCTTATCTCATCAAAACCGCCAAAGGAATATATTTTGAGTGAAACATAACATATTTTTAGTGATATACGTATTTCAAAACTAGACTTTTTTTCTATCAAATCGGTGAATATGTATTAATCTACTTTGATCGTGTGGCAACACATTGGCACATTGCTAGTAGTTATTATAATTTTTTGGACACCAAACAAACGGTGGAGTACATATACGAAGAGAAGAGGCGCACACATGCAGTCGGCCTCTCGCTGTCTCGCACACATGAGTGTTACGTAAAGGCGACATTAATAAATAAACCCTAAAACCCTAGGTGCACGATTGCTGCATCGCGGGTACCGGGTACCCCCCCCCCCCCCCCCCCCCCCCCCCCCCCCCCCCCCCCCCCCCCCCCCCCCCCCCCCCCCCCCCCCCCCCCCCCCCCCCCCCCCCCCCCCCCCCCCCCCCCCCCCCCCCCCCCCCCCCCCCCCCCCCCCCCCCCCCCCCCCCCCCCCCCCCCCCCCCCCCCCCCCCCCCCCCCCCCCCCCCCCCCCCCCCCCCCCCCCCCCCCCCCCCCCCCCCCCCCCCCCCCCCCCCCCCCCCCCCCCCCCCCCCCCCCCCCCCCCCCCCCCCCCCCCCCCCCCCCCCCCCCCCCCCCCCCCCCCCCCCCCCCCCCCCCCCCCCCCCCCCCCCCCCCCCCCCCCCCCCCCCCCCCCCCCCCCCCCCCCCCCCCCCCCCCCCCCCCCCCCCCCCCCCCCCCCCCCCCCCCCCCCCCCCCCCCCCCCCCCCCCCCCCCCCCCCCCCCCCCCCCCCCCCCCCCCCCCCCCCCCCCCCCCCCCCCCCCCCCCCCCCCCCCCCCCCCCCCCCCCCCCCCCCCCCCCCCCCCCCCCCCCCCCCCCCCCCCCCCCCCCCCCCCCCCCCCCCCCCCCCCCCCCCCCCCCCCCCCCCCCCCCCCCCCCCCCCCCCCCCCCCCCCCCCCCCCCCCCCCCCCCCCCCCCCCCCCCCCCCCCCCCCCCCCCCCCCCCCCCCCCCCCCCCCCCCCCCCCCCCCCCCCCCCCCCCCCCCCCCCCCCCCCCCCCCCCCCCCCCCCCCCCCCCCCCCCCCCCCCCCCCCCCCCCCCCCCCCCCCCCCCCCCCCCCCCCCCCCCCCCCCCCCCCCCCCCCCCCCCCCCCCCCCCCCCCCCCCCCCCCCCCCCCCCCCCCCCCCCCCCCCCCCCCCCCCCCCCCCCCCCCCCCCCCCCCCCCCCCCCCCCCCCCCCCCCCCCCCCCCCCAGTCGGCCTCTCACTGTCTCGCACACATGAGTGTTACGTAAAGGCGACGTTAACAAATAAACCCTAAAACCCTAGGGGCACGATTGCTACATTCGCGAGTACCGGGTACGTGGTGGAGCACCTTTGTAGGAATAGTCAGCTCGCGTGATAATTTGATCTGTAGGAGTTGATGGTCAGGACCACATGTGAACGACTTGGAGCACGGTGGCTCGCCAGCTACCACAGATCGAGTAAGCACATTTAAAATATCGTTTTTTAGCAGGGTTAAGAGTTCCAATTTTCAATGGCGCGTTATAAGTAGTAAGTAGTTTTTAGAACGATTGGTATGGAGCGAAAATGGAATTCATAGTACTACGTACCTCCTTGGCGTATGGTTGTATGGTTTGTTTGTTTTTTGCGATGGAGGTTGTATGGGTTTATGTTGCGAGATGTTGAACCTGGTAATTCTAGGGCAAATACTATGGTTTAGATTTAGATGATGGTTTTTTTAATGAAAATCGGAAGGGGAAACCCTTCTTCGATTAAAAAAAACTACTACCTCCATTCTGGTTTACTAGTCCCCATCGTACTTTGGGTCAAAGTTTGTCCACGAACTTTACTTGAAAAATGTGAATGGAAAACAAGATTTTGTTATACCCAAAAAAAATGGACTGAATGGAGTGATTGCTCTGACACAGACGCGACCTCTCATAGCGCAGGCATTGAACCCGCGCGCCGGCCAAGAGGGCCGCACTTGCTGCAGGCCCGGCTGAGCACGCCTCCTCGCCGCATGCAACCAGCTTAAGACTCCCCCCCCCCCCCCCCCCCCCCCCCCCCCCCCCCCCCCCCCCCCCCCCCCCCCCCCCCCCCCCCCCCCCCCCCCCCCCCCCCCCCCCCCCCCCCCCCCCCCCCCCCCCCCCCCCCCCCCCCCCCCCCCCCCCCCCCCCCCCCCCCCCCCCCCCCCCCCCCCCCCCCCCCCCCCCCCCCCCCCCCCCCCCCCCCCCCCCCCCCCCCCCCCCCCCCCCCCCCCCCCCCCCCCCCCCCCCCCCCCCCCCCCCCCCCCCCCCCCCCCCCCCCCCCCCCCCCCCCCCCCCCCCCCCCCCCCCCCCCCCCCCCCCCCCCCCCCCCCCCCCCCCCCCCCCCCCCCCCCCCCCCCCCCCCCCCCCCCCCCCCCCCCCCCCCCCCCCCCCCCCCCCCCCCCCCCCCCCCCCCCCCCCCCCCCCCCCCCCCCCCCCCCCCCCCCCCCCCCCCCCCCCCCCCCCCCCCCCCCCCCCCCCCCCCCCCCCCCCCCCCCCCCCCCCCCCCCCCCCCCCCCCCCCCCCCCCCCCCCCCCCCCCCCCCCCCCCCCCCCCCCCCCCCCCCCCCCCCCCCCCCCCCCCCCCCCCCCCCCCCCCCCCCCCCCCCCCCCCCCCCCCCCCCCCCCCCCCCCCCCCCCCCCCCCCCCCCCCCCCCCCCCCCCCCCCCCCCCCCCCCCCCCCCCCCCCCCCCCCCCCCCCCCCCCCCCCCCCCCCCCCCCCCCCCCCCCCCCCCCCCCCCCCCCCCCCCCCCCCCCCCCCCCCCCCCCCCCCCCCCCCCCCCCCCCCCCCCCCTGTCTAATCCAGCATCATTAGGGAACTGGCACCTTGTGTGTAATCCAGCCTCGTTTTGGAAACATGATCTCGAGGTTGGCCATACTTCCCTCCTCGCAGGAACTGCATCCTGACATGAAGTTACTTCTTTTTTAGATCAATACTCAGAGCAACCTAGATCCATTTAGTAGAAGCCAAATAAACAGAACTCGGAGAAGTGAATTCAAAAGGAAAAAAAATACTACAAGGTGAGAACACCCACTTCCTACATCAAGCTAAAAACGAAAGCATTAGGACGATTAAGACTCTTCTTATTACACATCGAAGAACACCACGCTTAAGAGAAACAGAAACTACAACATATACACATCGAAGAACACGAGGCTACACGAAAGTAATTGAAAGGGTGTTACTTACCAAAGCTCGTTTTACAGGTTCGGTGAAGCTCCTCTGTAACATGCCACACTCCTTGAAGATGTCCTGAATTTCCCGTGTTTGGTCTTCATTGCTCCTCTGCATGTTCGCACTCGTGGTTTTAAAATCTCAACATGGCAAGAAAAATATACTACTAGTAATACTCGCGCATCTTGTGGGCAACATTAAAGCACTCGTCTGCCATGTTAGAGCATCTCCAACAGAATCGCAACGCGCGGCGCTTTAAAAAAACGTTTATAGTGCTGAGATCGGGAAGTAGATACTAGAGAGTAGAGGATAGTTCTCAGCATAGATAGATAAAAAAAGATAATTCAACTACTCCTCGTTGTCCGACTCCTCCTCGGTGATATCCTCCTCTGACGTCTGACTGTAGGCGTGAAGATACCGATCGTCGTCGGATTCCCAGGGCGATGTTGCTCCTAGCCTCATGTTGAATTGAGCGTCCGCTTTTCGCCTACGCTTGTCCTCGCGATAGGCGGCTCGCTCCGCCCTCCTCTTATCCCTCTCCGCCCTCCTTTGCTCGTAGAACTCGCGCTCTTTGATGATGTCCTGCGGGAAGTGTTGGCGCCACAGCGCCATGGCTTCCTCGTCCATCTCGGCGATGCCGAGATGGTGCTCCCGCCTCCGGTTGTCGCGACGATCCTCGTCGGTGCTAAGCCGCGGCAGAGGCGCGAGCTCCTGCGCCCGCTCCCGCGTCGGCACGTTGGGGAAATTCAATGTTCTATGAGGCCCCCCCCCCCCCCCCCCCCCCCCCCCCCCCCCCCCCCCCCCCCCCCCCCCCCCCCCCCCCCCCCCCCCCCCCCCCCCCCCCCCCCCCCCCCCCCCCCCCCCCCCCCCCCCCCCCCCCCCCCCCCCCCCCCCCCCCCCCCCCCCCCCCCCCCCCCCCCCCCCCCCCCCCCCCCCCCCCCCCCCCCCCCCCCCCCCCCCCCCCCCCCCCCCCCCCCCCCCCCCCCCCCCCCCCCCCCCCCCCCCCCCCCCCCCCCCCCCCCCCCCCCCCCCCCCCCCCCCCCCCCCCCCCCCCCCCCCCCCCCCCCCCCCCCCCCCCCCCCCCCCCCCCCCCCCCCCCCCCCCCCCCCCCCCCCCCCCCCCCCCCCCCCCCCCCCCCCCCCCCCCCCCCCCCCCCCCCCCCCCCCCCCCCCCCCCCCCCCCCCCCCCCCCCCCCCCCCCCCCCCCCCCCCCCCCCCCCCCCCCCCCCCCCCCCCCCCCCCCCCCCCCCCCCCCCCCCCCCCCCCCCCCCCCCCCCCCCCCCCCCCCCCCCCCCCCCCCCCCCCCCCCCCCCCCCCCCCCCCCCCCCCCCCCCCCCCCCCCCCCCCCCCCCCCCCCCCCCCCCCCCCCCCCCCCCCCCCCCCCCCCCCCCCCCCCCCCCCCCCCCCCCCCCCCCCCCCCCCCCCCCCCCCCCCCCCCCCCCCCCCCCCCCCCCCCCCCCCCCCCCCCCCCCCCCCCCCCCCCCCCCCCCCCCCCCCCCCCCCCCCCCCCCCCCCCCCCCCCCCCCCCCCCCCCCCCCCCCCCCCCCCCCCCCCCCCCCCCCCCCCCCCCCCCCCCCCCCCCCCCCCCCCCCCCCCCCCCCCCCCCCCCCCCCCCCCCCCCCCCCCCCCCCCCCCCCCCCCCCCCCCCCCCCCCCCCCCCCCCCCCCCCCCCCCCCCCCCCCCCCCCCCCCCCCCCCCCCCCCCCCCCCCCCCCCCCCCCCCCCCCCCCCCCCCCCCCCCCCCCCCCCCCCCCCCCCCCCCCCCCCCCCCCCCCCCCCCCCCCCCCCCCCCCCCCCCCCCCCCCCCCCCCCCCCCCCCCCCCCCCCCCCCCCCCCCCCCCCCCCCCCCCCCCCCCCCCCCCCCCCCCCCCCCCCCCCCCCCCCCCCCCCCCCCCCCCCCCCCCCCCCCCCCCCCCCCCCCCCCCCCCCCCCCCCCCCCCCCCCCCCCCCCCCCCCCCCCCCCCCCCCCCCCCCCCCCCCCCCCCCCCCCCCCCCCCCCCCCCCCCCCCCCCCCCCCCCCCCCCCCCCCCCCCCCCCCCCCCCCCCCCCCCCCCCCCCCCCCCCCCCCCCCCCCCCCCCCCCCCCCCCCCCCCCCCCCCCCCCCCCCCCCCCCCCCCCCCCCCCCCCCCCCCCCCCCCCCCCCCCCCCCCCCCCCCCCCCCCCCCCCCCCCCCCCCCCCCCCCCCCCCCCCCCCCCCCCCCCCCAGTCAGACGTCGGAGGAGGACATCACCGAGGAGCAGTCGGACGACGAGGAGTAGTTGAATTATCTTTTTTGTATCTATCTATGCTGAGAACTATCCTCTACTCTCTAGTATCTACTTCTCGATCTCAGCACTGTAAACGCTTTTTTAAAGCGCCGCGCGTTGCGATTCTGTTGGAGATGCTCTAACATGGCAGACGAGTGCTTTAATGTTGCCCACAAGATGCGCGAGTATTACTAGTAGTATTTTTCTTGCCATGTTGAGATTTTGAAACCACGAGTGTGAACATGCAGAGGAGCAATGAAGACCAAACACGGGATATTCGGGACATCTTCAAGGAGCGTGGCAAGTTAAAGAGGAGCTGCACCGAACCTGTAAAACGAGCTTTGGTAAGTAACACCCTTTCAATTACTTTCGTTTAGCCTCGTGTTCTTCGATGTGTATATGTTGTAGTTTCTGTTTCTCTTAAGCGTGGTGTTCTTCGATGTGTAATAAGAAGAGTCTTAATCGTCCTAATGCTTTCGTTTTTAACTTGATGTAGGAAGTGGGTGTTCTCACCGTGTAGTCTGTTTTTATATTTCTTTTCCTTTTGAATTCACTTCTCCGAGTTCTGTTTATCTGGCTTCTACTAAATGGATCTAGGTTTCTCTGAGTATTGATCTAAAAAAGAAGTAACTTCATGTCAGGATGCAGTTCCTGCCCCCCCCCCCCCCCCCCCCCCCCCCCCCCCCCCCCCCCCCCCCCCCCCCCCCCCCCCCCCCCCCCCCCCCCCCCCCCCCCCCCCCCCCCCCCCCCCCCCCCCCCCCCCCCCCCCCCCCCCCCCCCCCCCCCCCCCCCCCCCCCCCCCCCCCCCCCCCCCCCCCCCCCCCCCCCCCCCCCCCCCCCCCCCCCCCCCCCCCCCCCCCCCCCCCCCCCCCCCCCCCCCCCCCCCCCCCCCCCCCCCCCCCCCCCCCCCCCCCCCCCCCCCCCCCCCCCCCCCCCCCCCCCCCCCCCCCCCCCCCCCCCCCCCCCCCCCCCCCCCCCCCCCCCCCCCCCCCCCCCCCCCCCCCCCCCCCCCCCCCCCCCCCCCCCCCCCCCCCCCCCCCCCCCCCCCCCCCCCCCCCCCCCCCCCCCCCCCCCCCCCCCCCCCCCCCCCCCCCCCCCCCCCCCCCCCCCCCCCCCCCCCCCCCCCCCCCCCCCCCCCCCCCCCCCCCCCCCCCCCCCCCCCCCCCCCCCCCCCCCCCCCCCCCCCCCCCCCCCCCCCCCCCCCCCCCCCCCCCCCCCCCCCCCCCCCCCCCCCCCCCCCCCCCCCCCCCCCCCCCCCCCCCCCCCCCCCCCCCCCCCCCCCCCCCCCCCCCCCCCCCCCCCCCCCCCCCCCCCCCCCCCCCCCCCCCCCCCCCCCCCCCCCCCCCCCCCCCCCCCCCCCCCCCCCCCCCCCCCCCCCCCCCCCCCCCCCCCCCCCCCTTTGTGTTCTAAAATGCCGGCCGGCTCGCGGAAGGACGTGTTGCCGGCACACGCGCGGATTCAATGAAGGCAGGCGGGGCAGTCTGAAGCCGGTTGCATACGGCGAGGAGGCGTGTTCAGCCGGGCCTGCAGCGAGTGGGGCCCTCTTGGCCGGCGTGCCGGTTCAATGCCTGCGCTATGAGAGGTCGCATCCGTGTCAGAGCAATCACTCCCTCCAGTCCTTTTTTGTTTGGGTATAACAAAATCTCATTTTCCATTCACATTTTACAAGTAAAATTCATGGACAAACTTTGACCCAAAATACGATGGGGACTAGTAAACCAGAACAGAGGTAGTAGTTTTTTTTAATCAAAGAAGGGTTTCCCCCTTCCGATTTTCATTACTGAAAACCAACATCTAAATCTAAACCATAGTATTTGCCCTAGAACTACCAGGTTCAACATCTCGCAACATAAACGCATACAACCATACGCCAAGGAGGTACGTAGTACTATGAATTCCATTTTCGCTCCATACCAATCGTTCTAAAAACTACTTAGTACTTATAACGCGCCATTGAAAATTGTAACTCTTAACCCCGCTAAAAAATGATATTTTAAACGTGGCTACTCGATCTGTGGCAACTGGCGAGCCACCGCCTCCAAGTCATTCACCTGTGGTCCCGACCATCAACTCCTACGGATCAAATTATCATGCGAGCTGACTATTTCTACAAAGGTGCGCTCCACCACGTACCCGGTACCCGCGAATGCAGCAATCGTGCACCAAGGGTTTTAGGGTTTATTTGTTAACGTTGCCTTTACGTAACACTCATGTGTGCGAGATAGCGAGAGACCGACTGCGTGCGTGCACCTCTTCTCTTCGTATATGTACTCCATCGTTTGTCTGGTGTCCAAAAAATTATAATAACTACTAGCAATGTGCCAATGCGTTGCCACACGATCAGAGTAGATTAATACATATTCACCGATTTGATAGAAAAAAAGTCTAGTTTTGAAATACGTATATCACTAAAAAAATGTTATGTTTCACTCAAAATATATTCCTTTGGCGGTTTTGATGAGATAAGGGAGGAATGTTGTTGGTTTCAAGATTCGAGAAGTGGTATATGTCTAATTTCTACTCTTACTAGCAACATGCCCGTGCGTTGCATGGAACATCAAGATCTTGTGGGAGAAAAGGATGAACGAGGAAAGGCCTTATCTAAAAATGTGGAGAGGAGTGCGGGTAAATTGCCATAGTTTCCTTCCTATCCGTCAGATATAAATCAGACGGCCTATTTTGCAGGATGGCAGGCCCACCATCATCACCAACTCTGTTTTTTATCCCTACTCTTATAAAAAGCATAGTCAGTGATGATCGTGTGCCTACCATCCTGCAATATAGGCCGTCCAATCTATATCTGACGGATAGGAAGGAAACTATGGCAATTTTGCAAAAAGATACCCACACCCCTCTCCACACTTGCAAATAAGGCCTTCCCTTGTTCATCCTTTTCTCCCACAAGATAAACTACTCATACAAATGCATCTTGATGTTCCGTGCAACACATGGGCATCTTGCTAGTTGTTGCAAAAAGCCCATGTGTGTGAGAGAGAGAGGGAGAGAGGAGGAGGACAGAGTGCATGTGTGACAAAGACACAAAGAGTGTGTGTGCGAGAGGTATCAGCTTAAAATGAGGCAATAGTGTGTGTGTGCACGATCGAGAGGGCGTGTCTCAAGAAGGGAAGAAAAATCTACATAGATACAAGGAGCGGGAGAGAGACATGTATGCGATAGTGGAAGCACGAGTGTGCAGGTGTATAAACATATCTAGAGGCTAGTCGATAAATGTTTGTGAGAGAAATACGAGTCGGGGGTGCGAAAGCGAGAGTTTTGTGTGTGTGAGAGAGAGACGGTAGTCGGGAAGGGGAGTGGAAGCAGGAGTTGTGTGTGTGTGTGAGACAGAGAGAGGGGGGGAGTTTGTCTGATCGGTAAACAAATGAATAATGTTAGTCTGGGATGGAGACGAAAAGGCGACCGCAACAAATGTTGTGTCTACAGGAGAGAGAGAGAGTAATTTTAGTGGTATGATTCATATCTAGAGACATATAGGGTGTGTGTGAGAGAATCCCATAGAGAGAAAGACAAAGTGAAAGACGAGTGGAGACTGGGGGGGGGGGGGGGGGGGGGGGGGGGGGGGGGGGGGGGGGGGGGGGGGGGGGGGGGGGGGGGGGGGGGGGGGGGGGGGGGGGGGGGGGGGGGGGGGGGGGGGGGGGGGGGGGGGGGGGGGGGGGGGGGGGGGGGGGGGGGGGGGGGGGGGGGGGGGGGGGGGGGGGGGGGGGGGGGGGGGGGGGGGGGGGGGGGGGGGGGGGGGGGGGGGGGGGGGGGGGGGGGGGGGGGGGGGGGGGGGGGGGGGGGGGGGGGGGGGGGGGGGGGGGGGGGGGGGGGGGGGGGGGGGGGGGGGGGGGGGGGGGGGGGGGGGGGGGGGGGGGGGGGGGGGGGGGGGGGGGGGGGGGGGGGGGGGGGGGGGGGGGGGGGGGGGGGGGGGGGGGGGGGGGGGGGGGGGGGGGGGGGGGGGGGGGGGGGGGGGGGGGGGGGGGGGGGGGGGGGGGGGGGGGGGGGGGGGGGGGGGGGGGGGGGGGGGGGGGGGGGGGGGGGGGGGGGGGGGGGGGGGGGGGGGGGGGGGGGGGGGGGGGGGGGGGGGGGGGGGGGGGGGGGGGGGGGGGGGGGGGGGGGGGGGGGGGGGGGGGGGGGGGGGGGGGGGGGGGGGGGGGGGGGGGGGGGGGGGGGGGGGGGGGGGGGGGGGGGGGGGGGGGGGGGGGGGGGGGGGGGGGGGGGGGGGGGGGGGGGGGGGGGGGGGGGGGGGGGGGGGGGGGGGGGGGGGGGGGGGGGGGGGGGGGGGGGGGGGGGGGGGGGGGGGGGGGGGGGGGGGGGGGGGGGGGGGGGGGGGGGGGGGGGGGGGGGGGGGGGGGGGGGGGGGGGGGGGGGGGGGGGGGGGGGGGGGGGGGGGGGGGGGGGGGGGGGGGGGGGGGGGGGGGGGGGGGGGGGGGGGGGGGGGGGGGGGGGGGGGGGGGGGGGGGGGGGGGGGGGGGGGGGGGGGGGGGGGGGGGGGGGGGGGGGGGGGGGGGGGGGGGGGGGGGGGGGGGGGGGGGGGGGGGGGGGGGGGGGGGGGGGGGGGGGGGGGGGGGGGGGGGGGGGGGGGGGGGGGGGGGGGGGGGGGGGGGGGGGGGGGGGGGGGGGGGGGGGGGGGGGGGGGGGGGGGGGGGGGGGGGGGGGGGGGGGGGGGGGGGGGGGGGGGGGGGGGGGGGGGGGGGGGGGGGGGGGGGGGGGGGGGGGGGGGGGGGGGGGGGGGGGGGGGGGGGGGGGGGGGGGGGGGGGGGGGGGGGGGGGGGGGGGGGGGGGGGGGGGGGGGGGGGGGGGGGGGGGGGGGGGGGGGGGGGGGGGGGGGGGGGGGGGGGGGGGGGGGGGGGGGGGGGGGGGGGGGGGGGGGGGGGGGGGGGGGGGGGGGGGGGGGGGGGGGGGGGGGGGGGGGGGGGGGGGGGGGGGGGGGGGGGGGGGGGGGGGGGGGGGGGGGGGGGGGGGGGGGGGGGGGGGGGGGGGGGGGGGGGGGGGGGGGGGGGGGGGGGGGGGGGGGGGGGGGGGGGGGGGGGGGGGGGGGGGGGGGGGGGGGGGGGGGGGGGGGGGGGGGGGGGGGGGGGGGGGGGGGGGGGGGGGGGGGGGGGGGGGGGGGGGGGGGGGGGGGGGGGGGGGGGGGGGGGGGGGGGGGGGGGGGGGGGGGGGGGGGGGGGGGGGGGGGGGGGGGGGGGGGGGGGGGGGGGGGGGGGGGGGGGGGGGGGGGGGGGGGGGGGGGGGGGGGGGGGGGGGGGGGGGGGGGGGGGGGGGGGGGGGGGGGGGGGGGGGGGGGGGGGGGGGGGGGGGGGGGGGGGGGGGGGGGGGGGGGGGGGGGGGGGGGGGGGGGGGGGGGGGGGGGGGGGGGGGGGGGGGGGGGGGCGGCAAGGTGGACGACGGCGGGGATGAAGTGAGAGGTCGGGATGCAAGGATCCCGGTCCGAAGCCGTGGATGAGAGAGGTCGATCTCTTGTAATGGACGGCGGCGTCGGGGTATCAGCTCCGGCATGGTGGAGGAGGATGGCGGTGGATGGGATGGCGGACGGAGGAGGCTGGGGTGGAGAGGGTGTTTTGGCGCCCACGGAGTACGAATGGGGAATGGAGGTGGAGAGGAAGGGGGAACCATGTCTTCAAGGCGCGCTTGTCTCAAATGTGAGGAAATTTACAAACTTAGCTCCCGTTTCAAATTTCCTACATCACAGCAATATTAGTCGGTTGGGGATAGGACGGTAATCTCGCATACACCGAATATTTGCCGACGAGAGTTTGTTTTTGGCGCCCACCGTGTATGAATCGGGGAGGGAGTCGATTTTGGCCGAGGACACACTATGTTTTGGCGCCCACCGTGTATGAATCCGGGTGAGAGGCGGTTATGTCATGTTTGAGTGAAATTACAAACCTACCCCTACCGAAACCTATAGAAATCGAGCAGATAGGCTTTGCGTGGCAGGGATAGGCAGTGGGGGGGGGGGGGGGGGGGGGGGGGGGGGGGGGGGGGGGGGGGGGGGGGGGGGGGGGGGGGGGGGGGGGGGGGGGGGGGGGGGGGGGGGGGGGGGGGGGGGGGGGGGGGGGGGGGGGGGGGGGGGGGGGGGGGGGGGGGGGGGGGGGGGGGGGGGGGGGGGGGGGGGGGGGGGGGGGGGGGGGGGGGGGGGGGGGGGGGGGGGGGGGGGGGGGGGGGGGGGGGGGGGGGGGGGGGGGGGGGGGGGGGGGGGGGGGGGGGGGGGGGGGGGGGGGGGGGGGGGGGGGGGGGGGGGGGGGGGGGGGGGGGGGGGGGGGGGGGGGGGGGGGGGGGGGGGGGGGGGGGGGGGGGGGGGGGGGGGGGGGGGGGGGGGGGGGGGGGGGGGGGGGGGGGGGGGGGGGGGGGGGGGGGGGGGGGGGGGGGGGGGGGGGGGGGGGGGGGGGGGGGGGGGGGGGGGGGGGGGGGGGGGGGGGGGGGGGGGGGGGGGGGGGGGGGGGGGGGGGGGGGGGGGGGGGGGGGGGGGGGGGGGGTCTCGCATGCATGCTCCTTCAGGTAGCTATCACTCTCTTTTCTCCAGCTCGCCCGCACACTCACTTCATGTTGCTCCTATCCTCGCAAACATGGTCTCTTGACGTCTCCCTTGAGAAGTGTCACACTCTCCCTATCATTATAAATTACACGGTTTTCATTATCTCTCACGTCTCTACTGTTCTCTGGTATCACTCGGTACCTAAGCTTTCTTTTTCACCGCCAAACACACAGTCTCCACTCGTCTTTCACTTTGTATTTCTCTCTATGGGATTCTCTCACACACCCTATATGTCTCTATATATGACTCATACCACTAAAATTACTCTCTCTATCTCTCCTGTAGACACAACATTTGTTGCAGTCTCCTTTTCGTCTCCATCCCAGACAGACATTATTCATTTGTTTACCGATCAGACAACCCCGACTACCGTCTCCTCTCTCTCACACAGACACACACGCACAACTCCTACCACTAAAATGTGAATGGAAAACAAGATTTTGGGGGGGGGGGGGGGGGGGGGGGGGGGGGGGGGGGGGGGGGGGGGGGGGGGGGGGGGGGGGGGGGGGGGGGGGGGGGGGGGGGGGGGGGGGGGGGGGGGGGGGGGGGGGGGGGGGGGGGGGGGGGGGGGGGGGGGGGGGGGGGGGGGGGGGGGGGGGGGGGGGGGGGGGGGGGGGGGGGGGGGGGGGGGGGGGGGGGGGGGGGGGGGGGGGGGGGGGGGGGGGGGGGGGGGGGGGGGGGGGGGGGGGGGGGGGGGGGGGGGGGGGGGGGGGGGGGGGGGGGGGGGGGGGGGGGGGGGGGGGGGGGGGGGGGGGGGGGGGGGGGGGGGGGGGGGGGGGGGGGGGGGGGGGGGGGGGGGGGGGGGGGGGGGGGGGGGGGGGGGGGGGGGGGGGGGGGGGGGGGGGGGGGGGGGGGGGGGGGGGGGGGGGGGGGGGGGGGGGGGGGGGGGGGGGGGGGGGGGGGGGGGGGGGGGGGGGGGGGGGGGGGGGGGGGGGGGGGGGGGGGGGGGGGGGGGGGGGGGGGGGGGGGGGGGGGGGGGGGGGGGGGGGGGGGGGGGGGGGGGGGGGGGGGGGGGGGGGGGGGGGGGGGGGGGGGGGGGGGGGGGGGGGGGGGGGGGGGGGGGGGGGGGGGGGGGGGGGGGGGGGGGGGGGGGGGGGGGGGGGGGGGGGGGGGGGGGGGGGGGGGGGGGGGGGGGGGGGGGGGGGGGGGGGGGGGGGGGGGGGGGGGGGGGGGGGGGGGGGGGGGGGGGGGGGGGGGGGGGGGGGGGGGGGGGGGGGGGGGGGGGGGGGGGGGGGGGGGGGGGGGGGGGGGGGGGGGGGGGGGGGGGGGGGGGGGGGGGGGGGGGGGGGGGGGGGGGGGGGGGGGGGGGGGGGGGGGGGGGGGGGGGGGGGGGGGGGGGGGGGGGGGGGGGGGGGGGGGGGGGGGGGGGGGGGGGGGGGGGGGGGGGGGGGGGGGGGGGGGGGGGGGGGGGGGGGGGGGGGGGGGGGGGGGGGGGGGGGGGGGGGGGGGGGGGGGGGGGGGGGGGGGGGGGGGGGGGGGGGGGGGGGGGGGGGGGGGGGGGGGGGGGGGGGGGGGGGGGGGGGGGGGGGGGGGGGGGGGGGGGGGGGGGGGGGGGGGGGGGGGGGGGGGGGGGGGGGGGGGGGGGGGGGGGGGGGGGGGGGGGGGGGGGGGGGGGGGGGGGGGGGGGGGGGGGGGGGGGGGGGGGGGGGGGGGGGGGGGGGGGGGGGGGGGGGGGGGGGGGGGGGGGGGGGGGGGGGGGGGGGGGGGGGGGGGGGGGGGGGGGGGGGGGGGGGGGGGGGGGGGGGGGGGGGGGGGGGGGGGGGGGGGGGGGGGGGGGGGGGGGGGGGGGGGGGGGGGGGGGGGGGGGGGGGGGGGGGGGGGGGGGGGGGGGGGGGGGGGGGGGGGGGGGGGGGGGGGGGGGGGGGGGGGGGGGGGGGGGGGGGGGGGGGGGGGGGGGGGGGGGGGGGGGGGGGGGGGGGGGGGGGGGGGGGGGGGGGGGGGGGGGGGGGGGGGGGGGGGGGGGGGGGGGGGGGGGGGGGGGGGGGGGGGGGGGGGGGGGGGGGGGGGGGGGGGGGGGGGGGGGGGGGGGGGGGGGGGGGGGGGGGGGGGGGGGGGGGGGGGGGGGGGGGGGGGGGGGGGGGGGGGGGGGGGGGGGGGGGGGGGGGGGGGGGGGGGGGGGGGGGGGGGGGGGGGGGGGGGGGGGGGGGGGGGGGGGGGGGGGGGGGGGGGGTCCTCCTCCGACGTCTGACTGTAGGTGTGAAGATACTGATCGTTGTCGGATTCCCAGGGCGACGCTGCTCCTAGCCTCATGTTGAATTGAGCGTCCGCTTTTCGCCTACGCTTGTCCTCGCGATAGGCAGCTCGCTCCGCCCTCCTTTGCTCGTAGAACTCACGCTCGTTGATGATGTCCTGCGGGAAGCGTTGGCGCCACAGCGCCATGGCTTCCTCATCCATCTCGGCGATGCCGAGACGGTGCTCCCGCCTCCGGTTGTCGCGACGATCCTCGTCGATGATAAGCCGCGGCAGAGGCGCGAGCTCCTATGCCCGCTCCCGCGTCGGCACGTTGGGGAAGTTCAATGTTCTATGAGTTCACCGGAGGCGCCACGCCGCCGCATCGTACACGCGGGCGGCCTCGTTGGCGGTGTCAAAATTGCCGAAGCCAAGGCGCATCCCGCGGAACCGGATCTCGGCGGAGAAGCCGCTGGAGGGGCGCGCGCGAACGCCGCGGTATCCCCAAGTTTCCCGGCGACGCGGTGGCATGGTGGCGCGGCGGCGGCGAGGCGAGAAAGAGCGGGGAGAGAGCGGTGGCGAGGCACAGAGCGGGGAGAGAGCGGTGGCAAGGCACAGAGCGGTGGGAGGGCGTTGGATTTTATAAAGCGCGCCGGACGCCGCGCGCCAAAACTAGCGCACGCCCGGCCGCTTTTTCCCGCGCGCACGCAATCCTTTCCCGACGTCTCTGCTATCTCTACTCTCTTCTCTACTGTTATATTTATTTTATATTTAATATTTATCTCTACTTCTCTACTCTCTACTTTTTTTCTCTACTTTTTCCCTACTCTTATAAAAAACAGAGTTGGTGATGATGGTGTTCCTGCCATCCTGCAATATAGGCCATCCGATTTATATCCGACAGATAGGAAGGAAACTGTGGCAATTTTGCAAAAAGATACCCACACCCCTCTCTGCATTTGCAAATAAGGCATTCCCTCGTTCATCCTTTTCTCCCACAAGATAAACTACTCATACAAATGCATCTTGATGCATGCAACGCATGGGCATCTTGCTAGTTCTAAAAAACTTTCCATCATTTGCCACACTACTGGTTGCAGATGAAAAACCTACCCAAGCATAGCGCGATACAGGAGCGACGCACAATTACAAGCTAATATTCTGTTGGACAATGGAGGCTATAACCAATTACTTTTATGGGAACAATAGCACCCAGGAAATTTGAAGGGTAGGTATGAACAAAATTGGAACTGCACATGTACTGCTAAGTGATTCAATACACACATTACCAATCGAGGAGGAGAACGATGGTCGCGGCGGCCTCTGTGAGTCATGGTCGGCAACGGGAGTCAGTTCATTGTCCACGACGGTGGTGCTTCTGCGCTTGGCGTCAGCTTCCGGGAAGCAGATCCAAGACCGTGGAAGACGGTGCCGAGGAAGAGGCTCCGTGTACGACGACGACGGTGGACCGGCTCCAGTGCGGCGTATGAGGTCGTCGATGAGGCAGATGCGCTGCGGTGGATGAGTGCGCCGATGTAGAAGGGGAGGAGCACGAAGGCTGCGGTGCCGTGGAGAAGTCTATTTTGCGGTGGGGATAGAAAATGGGGAGTATTCAGGTGTACTACTCTAGGTGTCGGGGTGGGGTTGGCTGGGTAGGGTGAACATGAAGTTACGAAAACAGCCCCCTACCAACCGTCATCGGTAGGCCTGTTCCGAAGGCTATGATGGTAACTTCCCACTGCTTGAATCAGGGTCGCGGGAGATTTTCCCGCCGACCTCAAAATTTTGTGACACTGGGGGGGGGGGGGGGGGGGGGGGGGGGGGGGGGGGGGGGGGGGGGGGGGGGGGGGGGGGGGGGGGGGGGGGGGGGGGGGGGGGGGGGGGGGGGGGGGGGGGGGGGGGGGGGGGGGGGGGGGGGGGGGGGGGGGGGGGGGGGGGGGGGGGGGGGGGGGGGGGGGGGGGGGGGGGGGGGGGGGGGGGGGGGGGGGGGGGGGGGGGGGGGGGGGGGGGGGGGGGGGGGGGGGGGGGGGGGGGGGCTATTGAGCCTTCATCAGTGGGCTGCATGTTATCAACAAGTGGAAAATGTGTTCCGTACGAAAAATAGTATGCGCTACATATGGTACGGGGCACTAAAGGATCGAACCATGCAACGACTTCCAAAACATTGTGTTTGTCGTTCTAACAACACATTTATTCAACCAACAAACAAAATATACTACTGATTGTACATTGAAAACAACAGCAGCAACAGCAACCAGGGCTGGGGGTGCAACAGAAGCAGTAAGCAGACCAGAAGAGTGAAGACGCAGCTCTCTCTTCCAAACCAAACATCAGCCATCATTACAAAAGGGCTACCAAAAAAGAACAAGTGTATGCATCAAACTAAATAAAGATCCTACTACACCAAGTGTACGCATCTAACTAACTGGCTCAGTTAGATGTTACTATTTATTAAGCTATGGAGATTGGCTGACGGCTTGAACCAGATGGGTGCCTGACGGGGGAAACTCCAGCCAGCAGGTCGAAGGACGCAGGACGAAGAGAGGAAGATGCCGATGTTGAGTGCCAGGATTTTAAGAACTTCCTCAAGGACAAAAGAGTGAAATTCGTTACTGTAGGCTTTAAGAACGACAGGGATGTCCTGCGTCGGATAGGTCTCGTTGTAGGCCAGCCCTTCGATCTCCAGAAGGCAAGCCTGGTGTCCTCCTCTCAACCTTCAATGCTGACCCTGGCAGCAGCCATGATTGATCCTTCGTACGCTAAATTGAAGAAACCTCATCACGAGTTTCATCATGCATGGGAGTCGAAGACATTAGATGAAGATCACATCCTGTACGCAGCAATGGATGCCTACCTTTGTTTAAATATCTACAAGGGTTGGATGAAGAAGCAGATCCCAGTGTCTGGTTCAAGCAAAGAAGTGTCGGTGAAGAGGAAGAGGAAGACGGACGAGGACGAAGTCGAGGACGTGGACTCGGACTCCGAGTAGGTGGCAGTGCCGTCGCTCATGCTGGTTCTACTGCAGTGTCAAGCGGACTAGTTGCTTAGTTTATTTTCAAGGGTGTGTTGTGCTGAGGCCCCAGCAGAACTATGTTTATGTTCTTTCTCATTATTTGAACTCTTTAGTACGTACAGTAGTACTAGTACTATGTCTTACTACTGTTCTTCTTGCAGTTGGTACTACTGCTCGTATCTTCGTGTTCCTACTGTACTTAATACGTTCAAACTAGTAGTATAATTTGGGTCAGTCGATTTGTGAAAGAAGTTCGACGGAGAGAAGGAAGAAGACGACAGAAGAGGTGGAAGAAGCCCTTCTAGCCATCCATGTTGCATCAAACGGCTCACATGAGTCGACTGACCCAAATTGCTCCTTCAGATTGCAGGATCCACATGGCATTCAAGGTCTCGAAGGTAGATTCCGCGTTCGCACCCGGTTTGCGGGCTCGACGCGCGCGCGACCGACTTCCGGCGCGACAGCCACCATGCGCGCCTCCTCCGCGCGGGCGGAGACGACAATGGCACGCTAGTTCCTCCTCGCCGGCGTGCTGGAGCACGCGCTCGTCCTCCTCTTCGTACGCTGCATGCATAGACGCGGCTCCACCAGCTGCTCACGTGCTTGGCAGCGCGGCGGCATCGCGAGGAGGGACTGCAGACGACGTGAGCGGGCGAGCCTTCGGCTTCATGGCACAGGGATGGCGGCGACACGGCGGTGATGGGCGAGAAATTCTTGGCCGGAGCAGGCGGGCGCCGGCATGCGCAACGGCAGCGGCGGCATATTGATGAGTGCGTGTGTGGGAGCTTACTTTAGTTTTATATATAAGGTTGGTCAAACTTAAAAGAAAACCGTACCAGTACACGTAAACATTAGACGTAGGCAGCGCTTTTATTAGTTAGTACCACAACCACGATACGGAACCCTGTGCAAGCGCGTGAACCGCGGCCGCGCGGTCGATCGAACGGTGCGTCACCGTGTCGCGCTCGAAGGACTTTCACCGAACCTTTTTGTGTGTGTGAAAACAATCCTCAAATATTACTCAACTTTTTTTTCCTGTGAAAGTTCTTGACGCTGCAATATTTCCATATATTTGAATTTAGCTCCAGTTCGTGTTTATTTGGATTTGGACGTTTTAGGTGCGCCCTAGTTTTTTTAATACTGATTTTGTGTGTGTGACTGAGAGAGAACGTGTGTATGTGTCCATATGTGTTGTGGCGGAAGGGCAATGTGGAGACGGTGTGCGTGTGATACAGACATAGAGAGGTGTGAATGTGCAAATGATCATGCATGAGTGAGACATAGACAGATGCCGATACGTTGTGTATACATGAGAGAACGGTCTTCTAGTTTACTTGTGTGTGTGTGAGAGAGAGAGAGAGAGGGAGAGAGACAGCGGGAGGAGCATCCGTAACACAACAACCATCTCTCTCGATTCGTCCGTCCCTCGCATGGTCGCATGCAACACATGCATCAACGCGCACATTTTGACACCCTCACCCGGCCCCTGCCCACCTCAAGGCCCGCACAATCTCTTCGTGAATACCCATTTCTCTCCTTAGGTTTGTTTTCTCTCAATATTTGACACACACACACACGCGCGCGTGCAGCACAACACACACACACACACTCCCCCGAGCACACAATTCATCCCCATCC